>CM021109.1:255592388-255688063 GCA_007115665.2 Sequoiadendron giganteum | reverse complement strand
TCTTGTGAACCAATACTCATGAAACATGGGTCGATAAGTTTGACTCATAAAACTACACGATTGAATCCATAACAATATCACAGTTCTTTCTGGGTTAATATGTGTGGGCAGTGGAAGATTTTATGAAATAATAAAATAATTTTAACCATAAAATTGAGAGTAGATATTCTTTGAAGAGTCGCACGTTTAGATTTTTTTTGCATTTTTCATTATTGGAATTTTCTTTGTCGGGAGAGAACACTCACTACCTTGACCAACGTAGACTTTTGACCATTGCAAGTGGCTGGGCAACTTTTTAATAAGAATTCTAGGAGCCTTGGAAAGCTTTATATTTATATCTTTCTTAGCTAGTTGTTTGTCTTCTACTCTTGTTTATGTCTGTACTCACTACTTGCATTTATCACATCCCATCAACATGACCACTTTTTTCTACGCTTCAAAAGAAAAAGGACGTTGAGAAAGATTAGATTTGAAATGCATACATAAGAGGAATTGACACATATTAGATTTGACTGGTATACATGTATGAAAAATTACTATAAATTATTATGGTTTTCAAATCTGATCTTCTTTTATCTTTGTTTTATGAATTATTATAAATTATTTGGACTTATTAGTAGACGAGGTTTGATTTTTTTGAAATAAACTAGAATTCTTAGATTTTTAAAATAATAGGATTGATTGATATTATTTCTACTGATATCAAATTATTTCAATTGAATAACCGTTGGCCAAACCAAATCAAATTAGATATTTTGCAAAAAAAATGATAGCATTTCATTAACATCATTAAAATTAGTAGCAAATTGTGAGCAATCAACAATAAAGGTGGGAAAATGACTCATCAATGTTCACATCGTCATTTATTTTTAGTGCAAGGTGCATGTGACTTGTTTATTTTGGATTATTATTCTTCACATCATAGTCTATTCTCCTACCGAATAATATGAAAAGTGAAACATCATAACTATTTTCCTACCAATCATGTGCCATCATAACTATTCTAATCATCTAGAGACATCATCATCCAACATATACAAATTATCAAATTGGCATCAATTAGCATGCCAAAACCAATCGAATCCATTGAAATATGTCATCTAATCCAATCAAATTATCAAATTGACATCAATTGGCATTCCAAATCCTTATCCATCATCTTTTATCTTTCAATCATGATGTAAATCATCTCACATGATTCATCCTTCAATTTGACATCATCTTCCCATTCACCTTTTCTTTTAAAGAGATCCCAAACCTCATTTATCCACAACTCTCTTGAGGGGCCATCATTCTCCAATCCATCCATCCCCTCCTTTCTTCTAGGTGATTGGGACAACCTATCATTGAGGCTTCCTATCTACCTTTGATTTATTCTTTGACACAATGTGTTGGGAAATCATGTCTCAATTTCCAATTTGTACCTTTGCATTCTTTGGACTTGGTGGAAAAACTCTATTTTTAGCCTTTACCGCTTTACCGCGGCTACTATGAGTGGCCTTGGTGGTACCGCAGTGACAGACCTGGCGCCTGGCGATTACCGCCTTACCTCGCGCGGTGAGTTTACTCACCGTGGTGGCGCGGTAAGGTAGTCTGCGGCTAGCGCTGGTGGTTACTGCCTTACCGCACGCGGTAAGGCCACCAATGGTCTGGCTTGATAGTTACCGCCATATCACAGGCAGTGGGTCCTCTCACCGCGGTGGCCACAGTGAGACCGCTAGTGGTGGGCCTGACGGTTACTTCTCCACAATGGGCAGTGAGCGAGCTCGCTCACTACGGTGGCTGCAGTAAGACTGCCAGGGGTATGGCTGGCAGTCACCGCTCTACCACGGGGTGGCCAAGTGGCCTTTGTGGTAGTGCGGTATGACCGCCAACGGTTTGCTCAAAGGCTACCGCCACACCGCGATAAGCGTGATCATGATCGGCGGTAGCACGGGTATGGTCAAAGTGAGCTACGTCGAGCTCACCGCCATACCGTGAGGCAAGTTAGTGAGCTCGGCTGAGCTCGGAGCTCGATCAGCCGAGCTTGACTAGTTTGACCCAAAAGTAAAAGCGAACAAAGAAAGCAATGTGGACACGTGGCAGTTTGACAACAGTTTGATTGGCTAAATGCCAAAAATAGTAAAGGTAGTAATTGCAGGCCGACTTCTGCTAATGACAGAAACTCAATTTGGGTGGTGAAGTTATTGCATGGGTGGCTCGATGCAATTTGAGAAGATCGATTGCTTGCTTGAATTTTCGACGCATGAATCTGGAAGCCGTGGGATTGGTTAAGACATTTGAATGTGATGTATGACTTGTGCAGTTGAGTACATGTTGTATATGTTAACCAAAAAGTGACGGTTTTGAAACGCAAGTTGCAAGTCGATGTAAGAGTGATATTTCATTTGTATACTTGAGAGAAAAGTATTGTAACAGTGAAAAAATAACTTGAAGCTGTTGTGAGTTGATCAGAGAGTAAGGGCTGATATTGTATGTAACTAATTATTTTTGTAATACAATTGTTCTTGCTTGGTGTGGTGGGTTTTTTTACCTGAAAAGGTTTTCCCACGTAAATGTTGTGTCAAATTTGTGAATGATTAATTTTTTGTTATCTCTTTTATGCTGTTGTATTCATCTCAATAGTTTTAAGAAGCTATTAGAACCTATTTTTGCTATTCTCCTATGTTGTATTAGTGTTAAGGGAATGTATTCTGCACTGTTGGGTCATTAGATCCATCCTTGTTTTCCCTTCACAATGCCCATTCTTATAGTTGTAGAACCGTATCAGAGAGGGGAAAAATGAAGAAACCACAAAAATCACACTTAATTCTTCATTTTTTTCTTCCTATTTTCTCATAAATTAATTAAATAATTTATTATTTAATTAGTTATCCTTTTAAATAATCTTTCCTCATTAATTAATTAATTAAATTAAATTAATGAATTGATCTTAGCCCCCATTTCCTCCAACTAATAAAATAATTTTTACCTTAACTGATTTGATTAGAAAATTAATCCCCATTATCATTTTCTTTTAATTCAATATTTTTATTCATCATATGTGGACAAAATCATTTTTCCTTTAATTCCAACCCTACAATCTATCCATATGGATCAAAATATAAGTAGTCCATCATCTAACATCTGTCCAAATCCACTTCATTATAACACATGTGTGAGCATGCTAACTCATTTGACTCCTTGCTCACACATGTGTTAGCATGCCAATTGACCTTAGCCCACATTTCTCTAACTAATTAAATAATTAACAAGTTTTTTAATTATTTTGATTAGAAATTAATCCCTTTTATCATTTTCCTCTAATTTAATATTTGTACTCATCATGTGAGTAAAATAATTAATCCTTTTCAATCCAAACCCTCCTATCCATCTAGCATGGATCAAAATATAAGTCATCCATCATCTAACATGTGTCAAATTCACTTGATCATAAGTCGACCCTTTAACTCACCCCTCAAATTTGACTCATTCCACCTCTTTGCACATGTGTGAGCATGCTCCATCTCACGTGTGAGCATGGATAGCCTTCCACCTCACCTTCCACTTTCTCTCTCACCATTTAGTCTCCCATTTTTATCAAATCTCCTCCATAAATTGAGGTTATTCTTCCTTGATTTGACACTTGTCACAATGCTATGAATCCCTCCCATGCAACTCAACCACAATCCTCTATTCTCTTCTTACATCTTAACACTCCATTTTCTATTTGAAAAAAAAACTATTTAAGGTTGGCTTCCATATCATTCAATCATATGCTAAGTTTATCCTACCATAGAAAAGGATGAGCACACAATCATACAAAGCTATAGTACTAGATTAGATATGATTGCACATAGATTAGTTCACCTAACATAGAAGACATAAGCATAAGTTATAGCCCTAGTTTCTCCTCTTGTTTGGAATAGAGCATCAAGACTTCATCAAAAATAAAAATGACTAAGCCATTATAAACCATCTTCTTGTTTCCATTTCTATGAGCAACCTCTTCTAAAGTTTTAGAATCTGAAATATATTTATATTTTTATGGTTTTTTTATTTAGATTCTAAATTCCAAAGAAAATAATTCATTAAATTTGGATTCTAGACTTTAATAGATCATGTTTCTTAATTAGAAATAAATCACTTTATGTATTTTAAGTTTAGAAAAAAATTATGTCAATCAAATTAACATTTAAAATTAGTTTATTTTTCCTTTTATTTAATGTAATACCTTTTATTGCATGTATTCTGACTATGACTATATTATGAATGATTGACACATATTTTCCTCCATATATCAATTATATAATCTTATTTTATTTAATATAAAAATTAAGTTTTTTAAGACAAATGCACAATCAAAATAATTTTTTTCTTTTAAAAAAAGTTATTTAATTCAAATTATGACTACATATGGGGCGGGGGGCCTAGCTAGATTGGCTAAAGCATCCTGTTGTAGGCAAGTGGTCACAAGGTCTAGTCTCCCCCCAAACCCGTGGTACTGGAGGGCGTGTCACGCCAACGCCACCGATTATGTGAAAAATGTTTAATGTTGGTATAGATTTATTTTTTAAGATCTTTCTACTCTCTCCTAAGTAAAAAAGAGATGCATTGCATCCGATTCCTGCTGTAAAATATGTAACATGTTGTTTGTTAATGATATTTGCATATAATAATTATTACATGAGTATAAATGCATATAATTGAAAGTAATATACACAATGTCTATTTGTAGACCACTTAAATGGTCAATACATTACAAGTTCTAATAAATAATTATATAATTGGATTTTATAGTCAATATGTTGAGAAGAGAAGCCTATAACATTTACAAATATTCATTGTGCTTGTTGAAGATGTTGCAGTGATTCTACTTGTTGAAGACTAGAAACCAAACACTTTTGAAGAAAACAAAGATCATTTCAGCTGCAACTTTGATTTTGTATTGGATATGTACAACTCATTGCTTCTTGTAAAAATTGTATGAAGGTGGATATGGAGAGTGTTTTTGTTTAATATGTTACTAGCTATAAAGAAAAATACTATGGAGTTGGTGTAAAATAAATAAGGAACTAGGATAGATTGTTTAATAAGTGGCTATAAAGAAAAATACTATGGAGTTGGTGTAAAATAAATAAGTAACTAGTTATTTTGATCATCATAAGTTTTGCAAACACAGTTACACAAGTAGTCACCTTTTAATTATGAGGAAATATTCAGAAAATATTAAAAACTAGATCACTAATCCACTAAAAAATATAACAAAAAACATAAACTAAAGCTATCTCAACTATGACACAATCCAATGATTTAGTATGAGTGCATGAAGATTAATGACCGAAGATTAAACAACAAAAATTAAGTTGCACACTACATTGTTTATTCATATGACCCAAGTGGTGACATGTGTATATCATTCAAACTCAATAATGCATGGAAATCTAGATGGAAGTATTTGACATTGAAACAAAACCAAGAGGGTGTGAGGTTTTATGCAAGACTAAAAAAATGAAAAAGAAAAACCAAAAGACTATATACATAGACAAAAGGGTATGCTCAATAAATTTTTATAGCACTCATGGGGAACCCACCATGAATAGAGTAAGACTTATGAGCACAAAGTTTGAAATTAGGATGAAACATACATGAAAAAAAAAGTTTCAACACAAGCAAAACGTATGTATAGACATGAAGTATCATAGGGAGATATTAAAAGAACTCATATTAAAATCCACATGAATCAAGATCAACGAAAAAAATTTAAACTTTCAAGTCTACACATAAACACGCTAAATCATATTATGCATTGATTCAAATTCAATGTATAAAATAGAACATTAATTAACCATCAATTACGTTCTTGGTAAATCTAAAATAACATAATGGAGTTTTCAAATGATTTGAATAGATATTAATGTAGAAGTTCAAGGACAAACCCTTAAAAATAACAAAATCAAAGCATTAATTTGATTACTACACTCAAAAAAAGAAAGCTCTCTAGTTTTGGAAGAATGAACCATAACAAGATTGATCATCAATAGAAATTATGAGATAGAGTAACTTACAAAGTGATAAAGTGACTAAGATTTTTTCTTTATCTTTTGTTTTTCCCTTTTAAATATATGGAATTTTATTGGCTTTTGTAATCCAAATGATCAGATTTTGTTTATTTTCTATTGTATACATTTGGTTGGGTAGTCAAGTAATTGGATAGGCTAGTTTCTTATCGAAATGTTGCTGAAACAATAATTTTTACTTGACTGAAAGCAAAGTAGCATGCAATACAAGGCAAGTACACGTTGCAGTATCTATCACCACAAAAAAATGTGCTGTCTTGGTCAAACCTCGCTCCAATCATCTTTGTCCACTCAATGAATAAATCAATGAAAAATTAAAGAGATTGGATCCAAGAGGGAAGTACGATACAACAATTGGGGCACTGTATAAAGAGCCATTTCCCCTGAATTCTGTGAGAAAATCGCTGCAATTAGAATTTCAATTTTTCTTGAGGTGCCCCAAAATGGGCGATCCTGGCTTCATCCCTGGATTTATTGGTTACGCCATTCAATTGGCTGGAGATCAGATAATTCACATCAACGTTGCCATCCGATGCAAGAAAGAATTGGATGCCCTCAAATTTCTGCTTTCCAGAATTCAAACAATGAATTTGGAATTGCAGGAGTATCGAAAGGCTTTGAACTCTGGTAAAGTGAGTACATCCCCTCACCATCCTTTGCCCTCCACAGTAAACAGCTGGTTGAATGACTTGAATGCTCTTCTGGAGGAAGCATCTGATTTAGCCCAGCGCTGCACTGTACCCTCATACTCTCATCTTTTATCTCGTTACACAATGAGCACAAAAATCAGCCAACTTGCTGCAAATATAGAAAAGCATTTAGCCTCCACACCTTCCGTTGCTTTTCTGCACCAACTGCAGCAGCATGTGGCCAATCAGCAAGTGCTTAATCAGATTCAAGAGAGGGTGAATTCTCTTAATCTGCGTGCTCCAGCACTTGCCGGCACATCTGGAGATCTCTTTCCATCCACTTCTTCAGACACTTCAAACAAGAAATATATTGAGGAGGCACTTATTGTCGGACAAGATTCTGCATCAAACAGACTTGCGGAGCTGATTCATTCAGAGCAGCACAGAAACGTGTCTCGTTTCGGCCTTGTTGGGAAGGGCGGGGCCGGTAAGACTCTTCTACTCAAACGAGTCTTCAACAGTAACCAGGTACAGAGTCTCTTTTGCAATGACTTAATGATTTGGTTTACTGTTTCACAAAATCCATCTTTCAATACCCTCAGATAAGATCTAATAAAACAAATAGCTCTTAAAGTAAATGAAAGATTGGAGAGTAGAGAGGAAGACAATGTGAAGCTTTGGTTGAGTGAATCCATGGGAAAGCGCAAGTTTGCCCTGTTTCTAGATGATGTGTGGGAAACAAGTGCAAGCTCCTTGTTAGAGGAGCTGTGTGTGCCTCCCTCTCCACACCACAATTCCAACATCATCATTGCCACTTCCAGAAATAAGCGAGTGCTCTCACAGTTGGGTATTCCGCCTTCATCAGTCATCCAAATGCAAGATTTGATTGAGGATGACAGTTGGAGATTGTTTGCTTTCCACGCTTTTCCACACAGCGACGGAATTTTGCCCGTGAGCCTTGACCAAAAAATAGCGAGGCAGACCTGCAAGGAGTGTGGGGGACTTCCATTAGCTCTCAAATTAATCGGGCTCACAATGGCAGGCATCACTCAGTCAAATGAATGGGAATTCGCACTCCAGAAGTTGCAGAAAGATGTCACACACTTGCTTTCAGGCACGCTTTCAAGCAGGTTGAGATTAAGCTTCGATGCTTTGGCCGACGTGGCCGGCTACGGCATGTCCTTGCAGTTGTGCTTCCTTTGCGTTGCTGCTTTCTCAGAAGACAAAGTCATCAATATTTCAACTGTAACAAAGTACTGGATTGGAGAAGGGTTGGTAACAGGGACAAATCCTCTACAAACTGGAGAAATATATGTCAATTTGTTAGCGGACCGATGCCTTATTGAACCAATCTTGAAGGATTACGACGGAAAGGTGATCAATTTCAGGGTGCATGATGTTTTGCACGATTTAGCACATCAAATTGCTGAGAAGGAAGAGAAATGCTTCTTTCAGGCAGGCAGAGGTTTATCTGAGTTTCCAGCAGATCTGTTTTCAGGGCACGTCAGAATTTCATTGACGGAAAACAGTTTGACTGGCGTTCCAAAGGCATTCAGAGCTCCCCATATCCTCTCCTTGCTACTTGCTAGGAATCATTCTTTGACAGAAATTCCAAAAGAGGTGATTGGGAGTATGACCACTCTCAGGATCCTAGATTTGTCACAGACTGCCATCCAGTCGTTGCCAAAAAGCATTGGATGTTTGAAGCATTTAGTTTGCCTCCGGTTAGACTATGTGCCAATCAAGAGACTGCCCAACTCTGTCACTGCTCTCAGAAATCTTCACATATTAGATCTTTATCAATCTGATATTACACAACTCCCATCCGACATTTCTAAGTTGACCTCCCTAAAACTTTTGGATATTAGTTTATGTAAGGATCTGCAGTGCATGCCTTATGGGATCTCACACCTTACGTCTCTGGAGTACCTAAATGCAGCTGGTTGTCAAAATATAGGGTGGAATAAGTGCAGAAAAAAACGGCTTTCAATTAGTGATTTGGGCACCCTAAACCAACTCAAAAGGTTGGGGCATAAAAATAACAGTGAAATAATTCGAGGAGGAATGTTGGGAAGCATGAAGCAGATGGAGTGTCTACGGTTGCATCTCACAGATATGGAAAGGCTACCCCATGACATGACTGACATGTCAAAATTGAGGAAACTCTGGCTACAATGTCCTCAATTACTTGAAATAGAAAATTCATTTTGTGAATTCCAGCATCTGAGCTACCTTAGGCTCAGATGTAAAATGCTGAAACAACTACCTGCCTTGCACACCCTTGCGAGTCTTAAGTACCTAGCTATAATTAGGTGCCCCAACATAGAGAAGTTCCCAGAGGAATTTGGCAAGGGAGGAGCATTTCCCAAGCTAGAGGTATTTTCAGTGGTGGAGGCGGAGAAGATAGAGCAGCTGCCAATAGTGGAAGGAGGAGCACTGCCTTCACTTAAAACATTGACAATAATGAAGTGTGAGGCATTGCAAAGGATACCACAGCGTTATTGGAATTTGAAGAGTGTAGAGAAGATAAGAGTGTATGGTTGCTCAAAGGTTCTTCATGTCATGGCAGAGGAAGAAAACTTTACCAGGTCAAAGACCCAGGTGCAAACAGTAACATTATCTGCAATAGAAACCCAAGCATTAGAAGAGCGCTACAGTGATATGCTTCGTGGGCGTGAACATCTTCATTACGGTGAATTTTGGTGTAACGAGATGTTCCAGGTTTTGGATGACGTGAATCGACTTTATTTGTTTTGAGTTATATCATTCAAAATAATGGTATATTCAACAATACAAAATTATACCTTATCTCATATGTGTACATTATTTGGGAATGATATATGTAAAAGTATGGGATAAAATTTTGTTGCATCTATATTTATTCGATTGTAATTTATTTATTTTGATTTTTTTATTTAAAAGTAATTTTTATTTTTAAATTATATGTATGTTAATATGTTAGAAAGTATGTGTTTGTGTACTAGAAATTCTAGTTGCATGTGAGTGAATAAACAATTAATAATAAGTGTTAAATAATAGAATTAAATAAATTTAGACAAATCTAGATTTTTTCATTAAAGAAATTAAGTATTATTTAATTATGAAATATTTGCATAGAAGTTTAAAACATAGAGCAATACAAATGAAAAAAGAAAGTTATCATATAATTGACAAAAAACACTACAAATGGAAATAGAATGTTCCCATCTAGTTGTCAAATCAATATTTATTTGGTTTTTATGTGATAAATGAGATTTTGGAGGCTTTTACTTGATATTTGGAGACTTTAACCATTAAATGGCAATTGGTTTACCATTAAACGACAGTTGAAACTTGTTTTCCAACACTCAATAGTTTGAAGACGTGAGACTTGTTTTAGGCTCAAATTTCACACTATAGCCTATCGACTAATTAAAGTTTTATAACATTTCTTTTAAAATAAACTTATGGTTTGCAACTATAATTGGTGTTCTCTTAAACAATCTATAGGTGAGTTTTGTTGACATGCTCTCCTAGAATTTAAAAATAGAAGAAAAATTTAAGATATTGATCCAAGGAATAAAATTATCCTTTATTGAATTTCAATACAATTCTTTCAAGGTGGATTGAAACTTGATGTCATAATTAGGGGAAAACAAACTATGTTCGTATCTTTATGGTGCATTAATGCCTTATAAAATATGAATTATAGATTGCAAATGGTAGTTTTAACATCTTAATTAAGGTAAAAAAAATTAATTTTAATGACTAAGTAGTGATATGATTATTTTAAAATATTTGTATTAATCACATTTTGTATAAATGTCTCAAATCTTCTATTGGTGTTGCTAAAAAAGTTAGGTTTCAATAGAATTGAATAAAAATTTATTGTACCATATAGCAAAGAATTTATCAATGATTTTAAATGTACAATTGCTCCTCTTCATAATTTATGCAATTATGCCTTATTATGGAAGAAAACATGATCTAATATTCTAATTATATTTCAAACAAACTATGCAAACTCTTTATATTTTGTATCCCGTCTATTATTCAACTAATACAATTGTTTCTTCAAAAACTATCTAAATTATTCTATAAATTTCTTTGCTTTGTTCTACTATTTTGTAATTGACAAGTGCTCTATTAAAAAATAGAATGAAATGGTCGACCCCTTTGCAATGCAAAGAAAATCATAGAAAACTAGGTCAATGAAGCCTAATTGTCTCTATCCATTTAAGATTAATTACAAATGGTTGAAAAAAATAACCTCACCAATCCTAAAATTCATTCCATGTTGATTGCATATATGTTTAATGTAATCCATTGGGTGAAAATGTTCATACTATATGATATTGTCAGTAATTATACGTAATGATCAGGTATATTAGCATGCACATGTTTCACAAAACATAAGAACCTTATGAATACTCTCATCTCCCTTCATGAAAAATAAGTCCAAGATATGACTCACGTGCATCATGAACTACAAAGAACTTGATGCCTTTCTAAGAATGGCCTCGATGTGATTTTTTTTAAGGTTGCATATTTAATATTGTCTCATAAATGACAAAATGCAAAGATTATTCTATTGAGAAAATATGTATCATATGTATTAAATATTATTTTCTTTAAACTATGTCACTCAGTTTTTTTTTAATATATTATTGTCTTATAGTTGTACATGGTTTGAACATCAAAATATGAACTAATATATGATTTATTGGGGTTATTTTTTTTCATAATGCTAGTCTATTTGCATTATGAGTTTAAAAAAATGTATTAGAATAAATTTAGTATACACGAAACAATTTTATTGTCAATTTTTTGTTTGCATTATACATGCAAAAAAAATAAAAATTAACATATCATCTTATTTGATCATTGGTTGAGTTATCTAGTCAAAAAAATTAGGTGCCTTGAATATATAGATTTGGGACAAGGGAGAGGATGGTGTCATCTTCTCTAATGAGCTCTTATATCAAGACAAGTGCATATCTATTGTCAGCCCAAAGTGGCATAAGGAACACCACAATTGTACCATGATATGCATTGTGGGAGATTATGTAACTACAAATTCCCCATAATTGCATATTTTATCCTTTTAAATAAAGTGTGATATTTCTAGAGACAAAATGTGGTCATGAGGGTTTTGCTAATAGCACTTCATTATGAGGCATCTAAAAATTAGTCAAAAGATCCTAAGACACAAATCAAAAGTAGAATACTTGGTGTAAAGGACTCATGCTAGCAAATTGATGTCAAGTTCTATGATAATCTAGAATGTTGCAACTTACCATGTTAGGCAAAATGTTTTAAATTAACTAAATCAAAAAGAAATTATGGGGTTATTAGTAGGACCTCAACATATATCTCTTAAACATAAGTGGCTACACACCTCTCACTATAGGATCAAGGTGCAATAGAACCAATAATGTACAAACGACACCCATAATGCTACATGTTAAATATTGTCTTAATATATATATAGAACTAATAATCTTCATACTATTTTATCTTCATATAATAATAAAGTGCATTTTTTATTCCATGAAGATTTAGTACTATTTCGCTTGAAAATTATATTTCAACATTCGGGGTTTATAATCCAACAATACATATTAAGCCCTTTTGTGGTTGCACGTACTTGTTATTTTATGTTCCTTCTATAAATTGCACTCAAATTATTTTGGATACCTTTTACCATTTCCAAATTACATCAAATTTAATTTAGTTATTCAACAACAAAAAGTTTGATTGAGATAATTACATGTGAGGGTTGGACAACCAATCTATTAAAACAAATAATAATAACAAAAACCTTGATGGTTCCTTCAAATTGCCTTGAAATCTTGGAACGTTGCTAGGAGGAACCCATTTATAATGCAAAATGAGAAGAGTATGTAAGAAAAAAACATTAGGATTGATATGACGGTGAATACATACATTCTATAAAAGTTAGTGCCAACAAAGGAGGAAAAGTGTAAGGGATGATAGACAAATAGCTATGAAAACATTTCAAAAGTTTATGAAAGCAAAGGAAGTTAACCAGCACTTGAGAAACCAAAGAAAACAATGTTTTGAGGAGAGGGGTGATGCTCCACCAATCAGGCAAGCATGTAGTGGTTACATGAGGGAAACAACATGTCTTTGCTATTAATTTTCACCAATGATATAGAAGAACAACATGATTTAGAAGGCACTTTGAAGGACAAGGAAACAATCAAATTTTGATTGAATGTGTAGAAGTTGGAACATTGAATGTGAGAGCACTATGAAGACTATTCATCAAATGTATTAGATTGACAATAGGATTAGAGGATCCTTCACAATTAAGAGATTCTAAATTTCCAAGTAAAATGTATATTTAATAATATGTTGCATATGGAGACATGCACTAGTTAGGAAGGATGGAAATATTAGGAAGTGGCTCAAGTCACTTAAAATTAGAAGGTAAAAGATTGACAATAGTCATACTATGGCATAGGACTTATGAATTAGAGACAAAAACGGAATAAAAGACAATATTGAAAGATTTAAAAAAACAAGAAGAAAAGATCACATTGTTATAAAAAAGCGAAGGCATACAAAGAGGCAGCATAAAAGATAGATTGCTGCAATTAAAGAAACCTTAATTGATAAAAAATATCATAATCTCAAAGAAAGTGGCAAAAATGAGTGTAAATGTAAAGAAAAAGCTATTTTGGTAAAGGCAGAAACTTGTATGATAAGAATGGGATGTGAAAAGAATTCATTATCATTGTTCGGAAATGCTTGCTAGGTATCTAGTTTACATGCTACAATGTTCAACATATATGACTTTAGTTCCAATTCTGATTCCTAAATGTAAGTCGACATTAACACCACCATTAAAAGTCCTAATTTCTTTATAAGCAACAAGTGGAAACTCGTGATTCAAAGACACTTGTGTGGGATCCTTGAGTTTAATTTGTATCAAATGTTAAGTCCACAACAAGTCTTATTATAAATACTGCACAAAGTCAATTTGACTTGCAAAGTAAATTGACATCATGGCTGAGTAACAAGACCTATAAAAGTATGTGCACGTAGAGTTTCCCCAAACATCCTTCATTGAGCATCCCTATCATGCACATTGACGCTAAGTTGGTATAATCATGTGTAATAACTCTTGTAAGTGTATGGTTGAGTTAATCAAGGATGTTAAGAGGCTGTGAACAATTAAATTCAGCTATCACCCACCTCAAAGGAAAGTACTTTCATTGTGCATCATTAATCACAACCTATTCATTATTTATGGTATGATCACGTTTACAAGCAAATATCGTTCTCGCAAAACCATCCAAGAAGCTAGTATATTATTTATCAATCAGACATAGTGATCTATGCACATATACTACTTCATTGAGCGTTGCAAGTATACAATTGTGTTTATTTTTATATGGACAATGAATATGCTTAAAGAGAAATGTGAAGAGAAAATTATTTTCCATTTCATTGTGCATCCTCATCATTATGAAATTGTTGGACATTCATTCCCAAATCAGCCTAATGCTCATGCAATTTGAATTGTTACAAGGCTTGCACATCCACCCTAGTTGCTAAAACCTTAATGCACTCTATAAACATGTTTAGATTTCATTTTGACACTTTAAATGTCATATTCATGTATCAGACATGTTTTAGAATAAAATTCCAGCCTAGATGTTAAAATCATCATGCTTCATATATACATGGTTCAAATATCATTATCACATTTAAAAGTCACATTCATGTCTCAAGCATGCTTTAAAAGGCATGATTGTAGATAAGAAGTTGGTTGTGTAAGAGACATGAGAATCACCATCCTCGCTTATAAATTACCATTCAACACCTTAGGAATCTTTCTGCAGAGAAGTCCAAAAAATAACAAATATAAATGAAAACATGACAAACGCAACTGTCATTAGATGAAAAAATTGCATATCCCCTCAGTAACAACTGCAATATTTATTTAATATATTATAAAGCATTGCCTTTATCATAAAAAGTCAATATAACTTTTGTGCTTGAAGTGTATCTCTGTAGTGAAGGAAACTATGAATCAAACCGGACAATATGCAATATTTGATTGCAACAGGAAATGTTAAAATGATTTTACCAGTCATCAAAGAAACAGACTGTTACATGCATTTTGAATAATAAAGAATAGATCCCGTTTGCAATTTATTTGAGACAATGACCATGTATCTCTGTCTGGCAATACAATTAAGCTTGCTGCAAAATGATTCCCACCAGGATTGTAATTAGTACTGAACTAGAAAAAATTACCCATGACCTTGTATATAAAGCATATCGTTCAGCTCCTTCAATCTTTGTAAGCCTTCACTTAATAAGAATCGAACTTTTGATTTGTCTTCACAATATCTGTTCTTCTCCATCTCTTCTCGGATTGTCTGTCTCAACTCCTCTGATTAAGAACTGCAATTAGAAATGACATCTTGTGGAAAGGGTAAACAAATAGAAGTGAACTGAAAAAATAGTAAGATGCTGATGCTAGTAACTAATTATTTTGAGAGATAGTTCTGAACACTAACCCCGAGCATGAGCAGGGGCTCGTCGAGCCATTCTCAAAGCTGAACGATAGAGGTGTAGCACATGGCCACGAAGTATAAATGTTCTCAAATCTAATTGAGCTGACATAAATTATCTGCAGAATAGCCGATGGCTTATTTAACATACCAAAAATAAAGAAATAAGGCATATTAAATAATTTAAGTATGGCCAAAATGGTTATTGCAAATTTGCATCATTGTGACGATAAAGACAAGAACTGTTACAAAGATTATAAACTTGTAATATATGATTGAAATGTTTCTTATTGCGAGAAAAGCAAGCGAAAGCTGTAAGCACCCACATTCAAATTATGATATTAAGTACAGCATTAAACACAAAATTAATGTATTAATTAACAAAGAGGAGCTAATACCCCATCACACAGTACCACTGATACAACCAACCAGTAACCTTCCATAAAAGAATGAGACTTAAAATTAAATTAGATAATATTTCATTCTTTCCCCTTCCCCTTCCAATGCCCATTCTTGAAATAACAGCTTAAGTAAATAGAAAAATTGTTAGGAACCATACAATGTTGAAAGCTAGTAGAGTTAAAATGCATATTCATATGTTCTGAATTCGAGTTGCTTGATGAGAATGGTTGGGGAGAATAGTTGAAATTCCAATTCATGAGCTCAGGCATCCCTACAAACCCACAATCTAAGATTAGTTGAAAGCAAGGCTCATCCACCATATCCTTTGCATCTTGATTAATTATTCTTGAAAAAAATGCTCTACCTGCACGTCTAGGTTGGTTGAGTTGGGGACAAGGTAAAAAATTGCTTCAATTCATTTGAGGCATTCCTGAAACTGATTATTAATTAAAAAGCAAAGCTCAATTGACATGTCATTTACATATTGAGATTAAAAATATTTAAATTATATATGTTTAAGTGGATCTAGTCATCTAAGAGTTAGAAAGAGATTATTATTCATAAATGGTGCTTCGAGTTTTCGGAGTATAATGTTAAAAAAAAAGTGGCACAAGATGTACTGTCATTCATGTAGTATATTCATTAATTCTTTTGCAGAATGTGAACTAACTTGGCCAGAGTTCAGGATGAGTTCCCTTTTGTGCAATAGCTCTGCGTAATGGAGGTTGGTCCCTGCAGTACTTTGTGATGCAAAAACGTTCTCTGGAGGGAGTCTCGGAAAAATTTATCAAATCTAATCCAGGGAAGACTCAATAATGCAAATATCACTCTATCCAATTGGTATAGAATCAAAGAAGAGGACTTTTACACCCTTGACAAATCCCAAAGGTTTTGCATGCTCGTGGATGGGTGTGATGTAAAGGTGAATAAATAGGTTGGTGATATAGTGCTTCAAAACTAAAAAAAGGAAACTGCATTCCTCTGTCTTGGAATGCTAGTGTCCCCTGATTTGCAGGGGGTTAAGTACACTATCAGAACCAAAAATTGTAGTACAAGATAGGAGTCACAATTCATACAAAGAACAATTGCCTGAGAATATCAAAATCGATGCTTTATTTAGAGGTAGTGTTCAATACAAAGCAAGCAGTACAACGAGGGCCTACCATAAAAATTAGAGCCCTTGCCCCAATAGGGTGTGCTAGTTTAAGGAACAATGGTTATCAGCTAAGAAACCATTGGTCTATCTGTTTGCAACCAGCGTATAATTTACACTACTAAGGCGACGGTTATAACAATAAAAATAAGTTGACATAACAACATGTATTAACATGACAAGATATGGTCTGCAAGGGCTTTGACCTTTGATTTTCAGGAAAGTACTAAATGTTAGAATCTATGCCCAAATATTGCTTTTGTTAGTCACTCAGTTGAAAAAATAAACATTAATAAATTGCTTCGAAGTCCCTTAATCGTCCCCCATCCCCTACCGTCCCCTGCCTTTTTTGGGACGTTTCGGGGACATTTCCTAAATTTCGTAGAGAAAGGGGACAGGTGGGGGACGTTTCCTGGCCATCCCCGCATCTCCGGTACGAGAAGGAGGGTAAAAAGCCAAGGGACGCGTCCTCGTGGAGCATAGACTCAAAATTATCTTGCCGATTTTTCGCCAAAAACTTGCCGATTTTTTCTGCGAGTACTCAATGAGTCCACATGGAAACTTGCCATGGATTGTAGAGGTGCATCAAATGAAGTAAAAATGCAGTTTGGGCACTCAAAAAATGTGATTTTTGGACTTTTAAATTCCCATTTGCTCTTCTTCACCACACTCAGCAACAAGCAAGTAGTTTAAGCAAATTGGGAAGAATTTTTAGGGGATTTTGAAGAATTTTTTTTGGAACTTTGGATTTGCATAAAATTAGTTTAATTTTGTTTTTTCAATCATTTAAATTTGTAAATAATTTCTAACTGTTTTAGCATGCCAAATTTATATATTTTATTGGATTTAATTGATTCAATTTGTCTAAGTTTGTGGATTGATTGAAATTTAAATAATTTACATTGATTTGAATTATTTTATTTTTATCTTTTCAAAATATAGGTTTTACATTTTTAAGGTTAAAAGATATTTTTGTCAAATGCATTAATTCAACTACCATATTACTATATTGCAATTAAATTTTTTAAATGCAATTAAATAGTGATTTTTTTTAATCACTATTGTTTGTTCTTATCGATATTGCAAGTTTATATATAACCACAATGGCATCTGGTTTGAACTTAGCAAGTGGAAGTCGTCTCCTTAACATTAGACCCCTTGGAAGCCATGACCCTACTTGGAAACATGTTATAATGGGATTGGTAGTGAAGTCTATGATTTGTAACTAGTGCATAAAGAATCTTAGTGGAGGCATCAATTGCCTCAAATACCATCTTGCAAGCATTCTTAATCGTGATTCCAAACCATTTCCTACAACCTCAGAAGAGGTGAAACAAGAGATGATCACCCTTTTTACATCATTGGATGAACAAAAATTACCAAGGGTCAAGACACAAGCAACCATTGCTCCTAATTTGGCAACAAAATATGATGTGGAATTGCAAGGCATTATGGGCTCTAGTCACAATTCATACATACGTGGGACATCCACCTCATCTAACTCAAGTAAGGCTTAGTCGCAGGGGTCTTTTGTGCCTAGAAATGTATCAAGAGTAGAACTTTCATTGGAAGCTACAAGATGGAATAGGGAGGTGCACAAAGAAGCAAATAAGGCATGTGCAAATTTTTAATATTACAACCACCTTCCCTTCAAAATGACAAGGAATCCATATTGTGAATATTTGGTGAAGCATTGATAGTTGCAGAGAGAGGGTACAAGGTACCTTCTCCAAAAGAGTTAAGTGACAAGTTGCTCCAATTGTGATATTATTATTAGGATTCAACCATGTAGTGACAAGTTGCTCCAAGATAGTATTGTAGATACAAAACAAATTATGGAAGATCAAAAGAAGCAATGGCGAAATTTTGGATGCACAATTCTTTCAGATGGGTGGGTAGATGGAAGGAATTGCACCCTAGCCAATTTTTTAGTGGCTTCAAATGGCGAGTTAATTTGTTTTTAGTGAGTTGATGCCTCCAACCAAATAAAGAATGCAAAAAAATTGAGCTTGATGTTGAAGGAGGTTGTTTTAGAAGCGGGCATACAAAGAAACATAATAAATTGAATCATCAACGCCTCAATGATTCAATCTTTGTGTAATACAACCTTCAGCTTTGTACAAGAAAGGTAGAGGACAAATCAAAGAAGCCAATTGATTTGGATGAGATTGATCCCTACAATGACTAGACCATGTAGGATGATGAGCCCTCCTTATTTAAAGAGGATGAGATTGTTGATTTCAAGAGGCAAGCTATGGAGGATGTGGCTACAATAGAAGCAAGGGAGATTGGATTATCATTGGATGACATTGATATGGAAAATGAGGAATTATTGCCATCTAGCAACAGGGAGAAGCTATAAGCACAATATTCTAGGCCAAGTAGGGAGCCACAACCAAGTACAAGGACCATTCCCTCAATCGCACAATTTTTTACTAGAATGAGGAAGAGGAAATTGTAAAAACTCGTAATTTTTTACTTGCCTAGATATGCAATTTATGATGATGATTTTCAAATACAATCATCATAAATCCATAATAGTTATCAATTAGGAGCTAGCTATATTATCTGGCTTCACATGATTATGTGAATTTGTAATCCATATGATTCAAGAATCAAATCTAATAGAAAACACTTCCTCTTGGCTTTTTATACTCATTTGATAAATTTTGCAAAAAAAATTGTGCTTTTTAAGAAATTTAAGTAATTTTTTTAGTTGCCAAGTTTTTCCCAAATCAGAAATTTTGGGCTTGCCAAGTACTCTCCAAGTTTGAATCTAGGAGCTATGCTTTTTTAGAATTAAATTGAAGGAGAGCTCAACATTCTCAAAGATTGGCATTTCTTTCCTTCTAAATGTCCCAAATGCCAAAATAGGTGACCAAAATGATTAAGCCCCTAAAGTGATGCGAATCAGGGGGTTTAGTGAGACGAAACCAGATTTTGACCTATCCACTCACCTCCTATTCAATTGACAATGCTGCCTAAAGGTGGAAGCAAGAGAGCGCCATATTTTCTTAAGAAAAATACATTCAAGAAAAAGGTGTGGAATAGTTTTTCCATCCTTAAGGAAAATGGGGCAAGTCAAACAGTCGATCCATCCTTGTTTTTGGAGATAGGTGGTAGCTAGAACTTTGTCATTGTACAAAAGCTACTAAAGAGAGTAGTCTTAGGCCAAGTTGAGACGTGATATAGGTGTCTCCATTATGTATTATGTCTGGTTTAACTACTCATTAAGTTTGGATATCCCAAAGCCACCATAACTTGATGGGGGTCCAAATATAGGTGTCCTCCATGGCCTATGCTAAAATGCATCTGTAATTAAGTTTAGCTTGAATAGGTTGCAGTTGTCAGAAATACTATTTTGCATAAGACTAAAAAAATTCTGGAATCCACAATGGAGTGTAGAGACTGTGTCCTTGAGGTAGTCAACTATATACTTGAGCCCATCATCTTACATACTCCTCTAGAAGTCATCACATCCCAGTTTAGATAAGGGAGAAAATGAGTGCTAGGAGTCAGTCCAGAATTTAATGTGATTTTTGCCATTTTGTGTCGGACAATTGATGAAAGAGAGCCAAACCAGCTAGCTTCCAAGAATATTGGCATGTGGTCTTTAATGTATTTTGAACCAGAACTTCAGCCCATTGAAAGTGAGGATGCTAGAGTAATCTCCAAGCCAGTTTCATGGTCATAAGGATATTTGAAGTTGTCCCCCGTTCCTTGCCAAAGTAACTGTCTTTGGATTTTCTCAACGGTGCATTAAATTATGCACAATATTAGTAAAATGGCCATAAGATAGTCATAGACTGGAGCACTGTTCTGATTAGTTGAACTTTACCAGCTAAGGATAGTTCTCTGTTAGTCCAACAATTCAGATGATTTTGAATTTTCCTAATCATAGGATTCAAAATTCCTTTCTTGTACTTTATATGGAGGGAAACCCAGAAAATTGTGAGGGAGATCAGCTTCCTAAAATTCCAAAATTTGGAGGATTCTTGATTTTGCATCCTGCCATATATTTAGAAAAACAATAGTTAATTTCTCTGTGTTTATCAGCTGGCCTGTGGCAGATTGGTTAGTTTTAAGGATAGCCCAAATCTCCTTAACTTCCGCCGTAATTGTAATAGAGAGGGGATGAGTGTTATCTGCAGATTGATAGCCTCTATGTCTCTGACCTAATTCCATAGCCAGAAGACTCTGTATCTTCTTCATTTGTTGCTTGAGGGAGAGTGTAGGAGGCCCAAATTCAAGATTATAAACGAGTAGGGACTTAGAGGGTTGCCTCATCTTAAACCTTGACAGGAAAAGAAGTGACAAAGCAGATATCCATTAATAGAATTCCTAAATTTGAGAGAGGTGATGCAGCAATCTATCCATTCTACAAATGGCTCTTGGAACCCCATTTTCCAAAGAACTGGGAACAAATACTACCAATTGGTCCTGTCAAACATATCTAGCTTGAAAAAAATACTACGTCAATGTTGAGAGTGGGTAGAGTAAAGAAGCTCTTGGACACTTATTATCTACAATGTGCCTTTCAGGGACAAAGTTTGATTGTAGATATTAATCTAGCAGGAGGTGCTGAATTCTGGTAGCTACAGATTTGGAAATAATTTTATAAACCATGTTACAGAGGGCAATGCACAGGAAATTCTCCATTGTATCTACTTTAGAGTTTTTGGGAACCAAGACTAGCCAGATTTCATTCATTTGAGTCAGGATCCTCTTGTTCAGGTGTATATCCTCCACCACTTCCAGTAAATACTTTCTTAAGATATCCTAGAAAGTCTAATAGCACAAGTCTAAGTAACCATTTGGACCCACCACTTTGTCTTTGTTGAAGGAAAAATAGACCTATTTAAGATCCTTTATGGTAACTGGTTGACCAAGAGCAGTGTTTTCCCTGTTAATTAAGAGGATGAGAATGTTGCAAAGGAGTTCATTTTGAATGGAGCTACAGCATCATTTAGATCTGCTACCATTGAATATTTATTTGAGATAGGTTCTAGCATGAGTTGGAATTCTTCAAATTGTAGTGATAGAGATATCTAGGTGATCCTTGAAGCAGGGTATTGGGTTGATATATTATTTGCTCATAACAAACCTATGAAAGAAGGTTGTATTGGAGCCAACTACCTTGATCCATTTTTCCTTGGATTGCTGTCTCCAAAACAATTCCTCTCTTTGGTTGAAGGTAGCAAGCCTAGAAATCAAAATCCGCTCTCTATTTCTCCTGCTCTTTGTGAACTTCTTATTTCAGCCAATTCAATTTCTGTCTCCCTTGCTTGATGAAAAGTGATCCCAAATGAGAGAGCTATCCATTTGGAGTTTTGAGTTCTCATGGTAGAAAGATTTCTGTGAAATCTCTACATATGGTGCCTTTGGTAGTTGGCTAGACTTGTACACCACTGTTTTATTTTGCTTCTGAAATCTGGATGAATAAGCCACATACTTTCACATTTGAATTGTAAAGGCTTCTTTTTTAGGCAGGTTCTCAATTCACAGGACTATAGACCAGTGGTTAGAGGGTTATTTCCATGTACGAGCCCTGATATATCTTTGTTGGTGTCCATAACTTTATTGGTTAAATTAGTGCGATCCAATTTCTATCCTTGGCCTTCCTTATATTGGTCAAAGTAACAATTCTATTTTGACAGTCCATATCAATGGGAAGAGTTGCTGGATCAGATCTGACATTCTTTTGGCAATCCGCATGGTGAAGTACATTCCACCTTACTTTTACTCCACAGATTGGATGACACTTAAGTCACTAATTAGAATAATTCTCTATCCTTTGTTAGTTAGAAGTCAACCAGACAAAACCTGGACATAGTCTATTGACTCTGTTCGACAATTACCTAGAAGAGGAATATATAGATATGCTATGATGAAGTTTGTCTGTGATTATCAAGAAATAATATTTGCAGATTTACCCCAAACAGGTGTTATAAAGTTTGTTATTACATACCTAGAGGGGTCCCATCAAATCATCGTCTTGGTAATGTTACAGAAGAAGTTGTTTTTGGTGCTCCATATGCTGTTCCATCTTTGGATGATTCAGATCTTGTGGTTTCTTGCAGGAGGAGCAGGTCTATTCTGTGCTTAAGAAAAGCTACATTGAGGAGTTGGAGTTTGTTGGGGACTTTAATACCCCTTATATTCCAAGAAAGGATCTGTATACTAAGGAAAATAGGTGGAGTCAACTCTTTAGATGGCACTTAGAAGTCCATTCCTCATATACATTGAACTTAGAAGTCCAGTTCTGTATAACTTTGTTAATTTGTTGATCGATATTGTTCTTGAGATTGTAGAGGCGACCAGATATGGAGAATGGTGACCATTAGATCTACATGTTCAGCAGTCTTTTTTGAGGAACTTCTTGTGGTTAAAGCTTGAGTTTTTTCCTTGAAGGTGAACATGGCCAGCTCTTTGTTTTTCTCCTTCGTGACTACTTTCTCTTTGTTCTCATTGCTAACAATTTTTGCTCTTAATTGTGCTAACTAGATGCTACTTTGTCCTTCTCCATAACAGATTTCAACAGATTTTGGAGGGTAATCATGGTCAGAGTCTTGTTTTGTTGGAGATTTTTCTATTATATGCTTTGTGGATTTTACTAGCTGGTTCTTCTCTTCTTTTTGGTACTGCAGTTCTGTTTCTGGAAGATCGGTACTGGTGTATTTGTCTGAGGATGGTAGCTCTTTGTTTCTCTCAAGGACATATATATGCCAGATGACTGTGTTTATGATATAGCCGGCAGCAGAAGGAAATGTTTTCATAATCAATAGACCATTCCCCTTTAATACCTGACATTTCAAGAAGTGGTTGGTCTAGATTGGTGTTAAGTGTTAACACAGCTACAGGCATAATTTAAAACTCCCAGATTATAGGTTAACTCTGAGGATGTTACATGTTGTCCAATAGCATTCCTGATTCTCTGGAGTAAAGCTCATCCCAGTATTACCTGGGGAGTACAGGTAATCTGATCCAGACTGGAACTATGCTTGATATATCCTTTGGAGTAGAAGGCAGGAGCTCAATTTTTCATAAAGAGATTTGATTTATTAAGGAACCAGATTTCCCCTTGAAATATTTGATCCTTTTACTCTTTGAAGGCAAAGATAACCAGGAAATAACCTTTGGGAAACAGGAGCAGATCCACCAAATCACTCAATTTCCAGTTGTCTTGCACCTAGTATTTCAGAGTCTTACATCCAGGGAAAGCTTATCTGAATTGGTAGATCAGGGCTTTTTCTTTGAAAATCCAGATTCTCAGTTCCATTTTGTCCACAAAGAATGAAAACTTTGGAGGTATTGCCTGTTTGAGGTAGCACCCATTTACTTTGGAGAAGAGGATATCGGGTTTGGGTTAGCCTTGTTGAGCATGGAAAAAGGTAAAAGGATTTTAGATCCTCCTTGCCAATCTGTGATGTCTCATGAGTTATAGCTGCCTTACAAAAATTATGACCTAGGCCTTAACGCTGGAACAGACCATGGCCTCTGCAAAGAAGGCAGCCTTCTTAGCCAACAAGATCTTGAAGATGTTTAAGCAGATCAGGGGTGAAGGGGAGTAGTTGGAGCTTGGAAAAGATAAGGAGGGACTAGCTCATAGAAAGCTTAGTGCTAAAAAATCATAATAGGTAATTCAGAAGTCAAGAGATAAATTATAATTGACAAAGTGACAAAAAATCATCTTCAAGTGCAATAAAAACTCAAGGAGTTGCAAAAGTATAAAACATACCATGATCAACATAGAGTTCGACACAATTTCCAAGATGGGGATAAGGTGATGCTTTACTAAAGCAAAGATAGACCCCAAGGGCAAGCTAAGAAGCTTAAGTCACTGGGTATGGGACTTATGTGATCATAGATCAGATTGATACTAATGCTTTCAAATTAGGCATGCCTTAATACATGAAGATATATTCAATTTTTTATATTTGGAATTTGTGTGTCCTCAAGTCTTCTGTTCTAGATGATGAAGATGAAGGTTCTTAGTTTCCTTCCTTTGAGGACTTTGCAGCAAATGCCCAAGAGGAATTGAAAGAAAGCATGGCTTTGCTGAAGAAGATGAGGGCGATAGGAAGAGGGACACATGATCATTGAAAGATTGGTTTGAAAGGACAGTTGTCAAGCACATCCATATGATATTCCAAGGAAAAGGTGAAGGATTTATACTCTCACATCTTCAGTCCTTCATATTTTGGTCAGCTTCCCAGTTAAAAGACAATCTCAATTAGAGCAGTTTCTTTCAGTAAGATATGTTGATAGACAAAAGTTAAAACACACAGGCACCAATTTGAGAGTTGAGGATGAAGTAAGAAGAAAATAGAGGACTAAAGGGAAGTATAAGTCAGAACTAGAGATGAAATAGAGCAAGTTGGAGGTCATGAAGATGGTTAGGATCCTCAGAAACCAATTGGCATTCCAAGACTTGTGAAGTCAGGAAACATGCACATTCTGCAGCTACCAAATGTGCCACCTTGAAGACCGTAAAAAATGAGCACATTCAGTAGCTACAGAATATGCCACCTTGAAGACAGCCAGAACTATGCACATCCGGTAGCTGCTGGATGTGCATGTTACAGACAAAGTGGCCATTAAAAATATAAGGCCAGGCCCTAACATCCCTGCTTCATAGAACTGTCATCTTGGTCAATTAGTCTGGATTAAGCGTATGACTCACATTCTCCTCTTTGTAGCTGCCATCAAGCGTTAAATTATCATCACTTCTACAACCAAACTTTATAATCCCAATGTCCATCAACCAAGCAGACCTAAGCACTACCTAAAATGGTCAAACATTCATCTGCAGAGATCATGATTAATGTGAAACTCTCTTTGATTTGGCATTTTTACCATCAAAACAGGTCTGACCTCTTGTGCCTTTTATAGAACAACACAATGGTATCAGGTTGCTGCCATATTTCATATAATCTTGAGTCATACAAAACAAAATCACACAATCATGTCATCATCTTTATCTTTCACTATGGTATCTCCATCTTTGATATTTACTTACGAATTCATGTCTACAAAACAATTGATGCATGCCATTTTAATGTTGCCTTTTAGAGAACAATCCTTACTTTTTTATCACACTAGGCTACCAGTTGTATTTTGTGATATTTTTCTGAGTAATATCTCAACCATACACTGCATTCCTTCTGCAGCACCCTCAGCCAATAAATTGTTTGATTTCATATTTGTGGTCTACTATTGTCTTTTCCATGCAATGATCATAGTTGATACTTGATAGCTGTATCGTTAGTTTTGCAGTAGCTCTATTTATAGATATTCATTCCAAGAGTTAACTCACTATTTCCATGTCATATCATTCCACTAGCATGAAGGCTCTTGTTTTGTGCTTCCTAAAGTGTGTAAAGATATAATTACCAATGAGACTGAATTCCATCTGTAAATTGGGGCCATTCTCAATCTTAGAAGATTACTTGTGACACAAAACAAAGAAAAAGAGAGGAAAAGGGGCAAGAAAAGGTTGGGAGAGGGAAGGGGGACATAATTGCTACCATATATCTATTAAGCACATGTCCAACATGCTCAACTATCTATGATATATGTTTGAATCAACCTACCATATAATTCTCTATGATCCGACTTAACTTAGTCTCGTTTCCAAACTATACTAAGTGTCAATTCAGGGAACTGTGTCCCCTTTTTACTATGGACACTTGACAACTAGGAAACAACTTTGATGGATCAACGATCGAAGATTGCTTTGGCAAATCTAGGGTCAAGATGTGCTTTGGTAGTAAATCAATAGTCAAGGTTATAGAATTTAGCTCAAACTTGACAGAATTGGGAAGGAAATTGGAACTCGCTTATTCTGAAGCAAATTGGAAAATTTGACAAAGGTTAAGGAACTCTAGAACAATATGAACTTGACGCAAAACTTAAACTGATAAATCATTCAGCGATAAGGATACAAGGACTTGACCAAAGCATAGGAATAACAATATTCATATTTTGATCCATCCCAATACAAATATAAGCATAAAAGCAAGCCCATGAAGCCTATGAAGAACCAACTTCGACATCTTTTCCTATGGGCATCACTAGTAATGCTCAAGCTAAATCCAAATCTTCTAGAATTCATTGAAGGGATTTTCTTAGTTAAATTCCCTTCTGAGCAAGTAGTCAAGAAAATTTATGCAATATTCAATCAACTATAATAACTAGTCTAGAGATCATTTTAATTCCTTAGGGAGATTTACAAAACTTTAGATACTTAGGAAATTAGCCTTAGAAGTATTGTCATTGATGTCAAATGCCACAAATCGTGCAGATATGCCAAAAACAAGATATGAAGAACTTGATCGAAACTTCCAGATCAGATTGAAGATCATCAACATTCAGATCTAAAGATCTTTTACACAATCAAGATTGTTAAAACAGGTTGCTAGATTTTCAAGTTCGAATAACTATAACACATACACTTTGCTATAGAAAAATCGAATATTCAGATGTAAGTAATCACGTCTCATCACTTGCTGAGTAACTTACTAAAAGGTGCGAAGAACAAAAGGCGTGTTTTAGCAACACAAAGTCGCTTTTGGAAAAGACGTGTTCAGCCCCAAAAGATCGATTATGAACTAAGACATCTATTTGAAAATCAATTAAACAAAGACTATTAATCAAGAGGCGGGTTCATCTCCAAATTTGACGTCTTTTTAAAAAGGGACGTGTTTCTTCATCTTGATTTGTTTCGGTTTTCTCCAGGTGGTACGAGGCATCAATAAAAGTATACGCTCTTTCAAATAGACATGATCCTTCATCGTAATGCCTAAAGGAAGGAATCTTATTCGATCTGGTTATTAATAAGATAATTTTACATTCAAAATTAATAAACAAATCAGAAGTTGTCTAAACAAAAAGAGATTCAAATTTATGAAAAGGCGTGTTCATTTGATGCCTGAAAAGGTGTATAATCAATTTGCTTTGTGAAGGGATACATCTTAGTTTGTTGAACAATACAGAAACAAACTAACTCGATTTAGAATCATGAAAAGGTAGAACACATTCAAAAAGGTATGTTTTATGAAAAGGCAGATTTCAAAAGGGATACAAGAACAATTGCATTCTTTCATAAGAAAAGTGCAACTCTTGAGCAACATTTATAAATAACATCCAATCAAAGCTACAAAGTGTGGTTGTAATGTTGTAAGCAGTTCAAGTTAGAAGTCCCATCTTCTTGTGTGGGCTAAAGGTGATATCATTCATCACAAAAGCAGATTGGAAGATTGGGAGAGTGCAGATCTGATTGAAGGCAGCCATCTTACATCCATCAAGTCAAGGTTGGTGCCTTGCACATTAGGGGTTGATGCTCCTTGTAGGTTAGGTGCCTACTAAACAAATTTAAGGGGCTGGTGCTCCTTGTAGGTTTGAACCTACTAAACAATTCTTATTAAATATTCAAGTAGGTTAGCACCTACTTACTTGTGTAAAATCATTTAAACATTTCTACATCAATTGAAGTCAACTTAATAGCATTGGTTTCATATTAAGAAGTTGATATTGTGTTAAGGTTTAAAAGTTGAAAAGTAAAAGTGTGTTTTGATTTACTGATTCACCCACCTCCCCTCGCCCTCCCCCAGCCCCACCCTCTCAATAAATCTTAGTGCTCTTCAATTGGTATCAAAGCAAGGTCCTTCTTGAAAGCCTAACCGCTTGAAGAAGATCCTTAAGAGCACTTATGGCAGATCATAACAACACAATCAAAGCACCCATCTTTGATGGGACTAATTATGCATTTTGGAGTATTAAGATGGAAGCCTATTTGAATGCCCTTGGGTTTGATGTGTGGCAATCTGTTGTTGATGGGTATACACCTCCATCAACCCCTCCAATGGATCAAGCCGGAAAGAAGAGGAGTGAAAACAATGCCAAAGCTAAGCATGCCCTTCTTTGTAGCCTAACAAATTCTGAATTTACAAAGGCCATGCGCTGCAAACCAGCAAAAAAAATATGGGTCAAACTACAAAACATCTATGAAGGAGATGCCAAAGTAAAGAAGGCTAAGCTGCAAACTCATCTAAGGAAATTTGAGACTCTCAAAATGAATGAAGATGAAAACATAGCATCATACTTTCTTCGTGTTGATGAACTTGTGAACATTATGAGAGGACTTGGTGAAGATGTTGATGATGCCTTAATTGTTGATAAAATACTAAGATCTCTATCCACAAAATTTGAGGCCAAGGTAGCAGCATTGGAAGAATTGACAAACCTAGAGCAGCTAACAAAAGATGAATTACATGGAATTCTTGCTGCCTATGAAATGAGGATTGATGGGAGAGCACCACAAAAGGAAGTTTCATTCAAAGCATCCGAAAAGGGCAAAACCAAACATGAAGAACCTAGTGACAAATCAAATGATGAAGCAAAAGCCTTCTTCATGGGAAAGCTCAAGAAATGAAAAGGAAAATATAAAGGAAAATTCCCCTTTAAATGCTTCAATTGTGGGAAGCTTGGATATTATGCCTCAAAATGTCCTCAAAATGATAGTGACTCTAGTGAAGATGAAAAAGAAATCTACATTAAGAAAAAGGGAAAGAAGAATTCCAAATATACCTCAAAGAAGAAATCTCAAAAACACAAAAAGAGTTTTCACTCAAAGAAAGATAGCAGCAATTCTGTAGAACAAAGTGATGATTGCCCAAGCAATGATGAGGAAGAAATTTTATTCATGGCAGAAGTAGTCACAAACAACAAGCACGGAGAAGAAGAAAATGAACAAGATTGCAATGAAGAAGAGGAAACAGATCTTGAGGAAGAACTTCATTATGCATACAAGAAAAATGAAACATTAAAAAGGAAAGTTACCAAGCACAAAAGAAAACTCAATGAAATGACAAAAAGCTTGGAGGAATCAAGCAAAACTATTGAAGACTTGAGGGCTTTTCTTATGAAAGTTGAAAAAAGTGAAGGTGAAATTAAGAACAAGCTTAGCACAAAAGAGATGGAATGTGACAAGTTGGAGCAAGAAATTGCTATGCTAAAGATGGAGTTGGAAAAGACAAAGAGCAGCACACAAAGTTTGATGAAAGCTCCACCAAGTTAAATGAGCTCATGAATGCTCAAAAATATGTTCTTGATAAAACCGGGGGTGATTTTGAAAGACAATCCAAGAAGGTCACAAGTTCCAAAGAAGAGACCAAGACTCTCTCCAAGCAAACCGAAGGAGATTGGAAAAGTGCTTATCCTAAAAGAAAACTTAATACTAGGCACTTTTATGCTTTTAATGGTTATTGCTTTCTATGTAACAAGTTTGGTCACAAGGCCTTAAATTGTAAAAATAAAGTAAAAAATATCCCTAGTTTCACTAGGAGAAACTATAACCCTTTCACACCATTAATGGACTTTAGTAGTGTATGCCACAACTATAATAACTTTGGATACAAGGCACAAGTTTGTAGGATAGTCTTTAATGATTCTTCAAAGCAATACAAGAAAGAAGACAAGTCCATTAAAAGGAAAGAAATGACGTCTAAAGTGGAAGAAGGAGAAATCCATGTTTGTTCAAACAACCTTACATGCAAAAAATAGTAAGGATAGATGGTACATTGACAATGGGTGCTCAAGGCACATGATAGGTGACAAAAGCAAGTTCATCTCCCTTGAACCATTTGATGAAGGAATGGTAAGATTTGGTGATAACTCAAGAAAAGAAATAAAAGGAAAAAGAACTCTCAGCCTAGATAATGGTAGAACAAAAACTGAAGATGTCTTATATGTTAAAGGCTTAAAAGAAAATCTACTTAAGTGTAAGCCAACTTTGTGATCAAGGGCATAGTGTCACTTTTCTTTCTAAAACATGTGGAATCAAGAAAGATGGAAAACTAATTGCACAAGCTGATAGGAAAGACAATTTGTATGTTCTAAAGGAAATAAATTGTGAAAGTTGTAACTTGGTACAAAAGGATGAGAGTTAGTTGTGGCACAAAAGACTAGGCCACCTCAACTTTGATAATATTGTCAAAGTTAGTAGATCAAATGCGGTAAGAGACACGCCAAGAATAGCAAAGCCTTCCAACATCATTTGTAAGGAATGCCAACTTGGAAAGCAAACAAGATCAATTTTCAAGCCTAAAGAACACTCTTCATCAACACCATTGGAACTCATACACACCAATCTTTGTGGACCAACCAAAACTAAGAGTATGAATGGGGAGAGATACTTCATGCTGCTAATTGATGATTACTTAAGGATGACTTGGGTTGCATTCTTAAAAGAAAAATCTGAAGCATTTGAGAAATTCAAAGCTTTTAAAGAGTTGGTTGAAAATGAAGCAAATACTGAGATAAAGTGCCTTAGATCAGACCAAGGAGGAGAATTTACATCAAATGAATTTGAAAATTTATGCATAAAACATGGGATAAAAAGACAACTTTCTGCAGCTAGAACCCCTCAACAAAATGGGGTTGTAGAAAGAAAGAATAGAACAGTCCAAGAAATGGCAAGAGCAATGCTCAATGAATAAAAAATAGCAGATTCTTTTTGGAAGGAAGTAATTCACACAACAGTCTACATCTTAAATCGTGCACAAATCAGAGTGAACAATGACAAGACACCCTATGAACTTTGGAAAGGAAGGCTTGCAACTGTTAAGTACTTCAAGATCTTTGGAAGCACTTGCTACATTAGAAGAGATGAAGAAGACTTGGGAAAATTTGATGCAAGAGCAGATGAGGGAATCTTTCTTGGTTACTCATCAAGGAGTAAGGCATACAGATGCTACAACAAAAGAAGTAACAAAATAGTTGAAAGTGCAAACGTAAGAGTTGATGAAGGAAGACAATTCAAAGAAATTGCACAAAGCTATCTTGATGTACAAAATGTGAGTAATGAAGATGAAGAAGATGAGAACTCCAAAGAAGATGAAAAAGAGGAGGAGACAAAAGAAGAATCTTCACAAAAGACTCCCATGAAAACACCAAAAACACCTTCCAAGTTTGTGCAAAAGAATCATCCCGAAGAATTGATTCTTCAAGATAGATGTAGATCTACAAGGAAAATGATGAATTATAATGAAGATTGTCACATGGCACTGCTATCCGAAAATGAGCCTAAAACTTTCAAAGAAGCAAGCCAAGACAAATGTTGAATTGATGCAATGAACGAAGAGTTGGATCAAATAGAGAAGAATGATACTTGGGAATTTGTCCCAAGACCAAAGGACAAGAACATAATTGGCACAAAATGGGTCTTTAGGAACAAACTAAATGAAGATGGTCAAGTCACAAGGAACAAAGCAAGGTTAGTGTGCAAAGGCTACGCTCAAGTTGAAGGAGTGGACTTTGAAGAAACAGTTGCACTGGTTGCCAGGATAGAAGCAATTAGAATGTTCCTTGCCTATGCAAGTCACAAGAAATTCAAGGTATATCAAATGGACGTTAAATCTGCTTTTCTCAATGGAGACCTAGAGGAGGAGGTTTACATTGAACAACCTGAAGGGTTCCTACTATCAGAAAACAGGGATTATGTGTGCAAATTAAAGAAAGCTCTCTATTGGCTCAAACAAGCCCCAAGAGCAAGGTACTCTAGACTTGACAAATACCTCAAAGAATAAGGATTCAAAAGAGGAGATGCAGATAGCAATCTATATATCAAAGAAGATTATGGTCATTTGTTGATTGTAGTGGTATACGTAGATGATATCATTTTTGGTGGAAACATGGACAAAATGTGCAAAGAATTCTCCTCAAGTATGCAAAAAGAGTTTGAGATGTCAATGTTGGGAGAATTATCCTTCTTCCTTGGGCTACAAATTACACAATCTAGCAAAGGAATCTTCATCTCTCAAACCAAATATGTGAAGTTAATGCTAAAGAAGTTTATGATGGAAGATTGCAATCCTATAAGTGCCCCCATGATTATAGGTTGTAAGCTAAGTAAAGAAGATGAATCTCAAGAAGCCAATCAAACACTCTATAGGTCAATGATTGGAATTTTGTTGTACCTAATTGCTACAAGACCTGATATAATGCAAGTTATTGGAATGGTGGCAAGATTTCAAGCAGCACCAAAAGAAACGCATGTTCATGCAGTGAAACAAATATTCAAGTATTTGAAAGGTACTATGGAATATGGTCTATGGTATCCTAGCAGCAAAGTTTTCATTCTTGAAGCATTCACAAATGCTGATTGGGCAGGCAATTTGGATGATAGAAAAAGTACAAGTGGAGGATCCTTTTTCCTTGGAGGGAACTTAGTATTTTGGTTGAGCAAAAAGCAAGAATCAGTTTCTTTATCCACGGCAGAAGCTGAATACATTGCAACAGCAGCATGTTGCACTCAACTTTTGTGGATGAGGCAAACTTTAAAAGATATCAAGGTGGAGTACAATCATTTTATCGCCATTTATTGTGACAACACAAGTGCAATCAGTATATCTAAGAATCTAGTCATGCACTCCAAAACTAAGCACATAAAAATCAAATATCACTTTCTAAGAGAGCAAGTGCTTGAGCAGAAAATAAAATTGGAGTATGTGGAAACCAAGGAACGAATTGCCGACATTTTTACAAAGCCTCTTCCAAAAGAGACTTTTGAATACCTAAGGGACAAATTGGAAGTAGTCCCACATCCATCAAGTTAATTGGTGGAAGCATATATTCAGGGGGAGCTATACATAGTATCTTGTAGCTCCATGGAACAAAAAAGCAAAACATTGTTAGAAAACCCCTTGCCATTGATGTCAAAGGGGGAGCAAAAAAAAGAGGATGAAAATTACCATCAATGACAAAGGGGGAGATTATTAGAAGTATTGTCATTGATGTCAAATGCCACAAATCGTGCAGATATGCCAAAAACAAGATATGAAGAACTTGATTGAAACATCCAGATCAGATTGAAGATCATCAACATTCAGATCTAAAGATCTTTTACACAATCAAGATTGTTAAAATAAGTTGCTAGATTATCAAGTTTGAATAACTATAACACATACACTTTGCTATAGAAAAATCGAATATTCTGATGTAAGTAATCACATCTCATCACTTGCTGAGTAACTTACTAAAAGGTGCGAATGAACAAAAAGACGTGTTTTAGCATCACAACGTCACTTTTTGGAAAAGACATGTTCAACCCCAAAAGATCGATTATGAACTAAGACATCTATTTGAAAATCAATTAAACAAAGACAATTAATCAAGAGGCAGGTTCATCTCTAGATCTGACATCTTTTTAAAAAGGGACGTGTTTATTCATCTTGATTTGTTTCGGTTTTCTCCAGGTGGTATGAGACATCAATAAAAGTATATGCTCTTTCGAATAGACATGATCCTTCATCATAATGCCTAAAGGAAGGAGTCTTATTCGATCTGGTTATTAATAAGATAATTTTACATTCAGAATTAATAAACAAATCAGAAGTTTTCTAAACAAAAAGAGATTCAAATTTATGAAAAGGCTTGTTCTTTTGATGGCTGAAAAGGTGTATAATCGATTTGCTTTGTGAAGGGATACATCTTAGTTTGTTGAACAATACAGAAACAAACTAACTCAAATTAGAATCATGAAAAGGTAGAACACATTCAAAAAGGTATGTTTTATGAAAAGGCAGATTTCAAAAGGGATACAAGAACAGTTGCATTCTTTCATAAGAAAAGTGCAACTCTTGAGCAACATTTATAAATAACATCCAATCAAAGCCGCAAAGTGTGGTTGTAATGTTGTAAGCAGTTCAAGTCAGAAGTCCCATCTTCTTGTGTGGGCTAAGGGTGATATCATTCATCACAAAAGCAGATTGGAGGATTGGGAGAGTGCAGATCTGATTGAAGGCAGCCATCTTACATCCATCAAGTCAAGGTTGGTGCCTTGCACATTAGGGGTTGATGCTCCTTGTAGGTTAGGTGCCTACTAAACAAATTTAAGGGGTTGGTGCTCCTTGTAGGTTTGAACCTACAAAACAATTCTTATTAAATATTCAAGTAGGTTAGCACCTACCTACTTGTGTAAAATCATTTAAACATTTCTACATCAATTGAAGTCAACTTGATAGCATTGGTTTCATATTAAGAAGTTGATATTGTGTTAAGGTTTAAAAGTTGAAAAGTAAAAGTGTGTTTTGATTTACTGATTCACCCCCCCCCCTCCCCCCTCTTAGTAACGATCATCCTCCATATGACAAGGGTCTTATTGCTTCATGTTGTACAATCTCGAAGAATCCTATATAGTCATTGGCATCATCCACCCCTTATATCCACAAACATATTTGGGAAATACCAAATTAGGGTTCACCAAACAATTGGGTTCTAAATATAACAGAATTGTTACATCTTAAGACATTAGTCAAGCTTCATGGTCACAATCAAAATTACTTTTAAACTATAAAACACATGTTCAGATATCACAAAATTATCTCCGGAGTGTGAATGACTTTACTCAAAGGCCAAACCCAAGTATCAGGCCTACTTTTTTGCTCAACCACTCTCATAGCAGAGTATCTAGTGTCATGGAGGTATCAATGAGGTATACAACCATTTCCAAAGGTCACAACCAGACTAATTCTTGTAGGGTTTCAGCCATTCCCATTACACTTACCAACTTTAGCCACACATGTTCACATAGGACTCAACAACTAGATCCAAGTGGACTCACAAACACAAACTGGGAAGGCTGCCACTACTCCATCAAGCTGAAGCACAAGTGAACTAGGGAATTCAGCTACAACAAATTCGGCCCGCTGCAATGAAAGTAACCATCATCCAGCCACAACTAGAATGCCTGTCATCTAAGTACAACCAAGGCAACCACCTACACTACAACCCAGCATGGAGCTCTGCTCTCCTCTTGGTGATGGCTACAACCAATCCATTGAGGCCTCAAAACTTACAAATTCATTTATCTTAGCTCACAAAGTATCTTTGTCACTAGCTTTTAATTACATTAACAAGACACATGATTACACATGTAGTGCCTCTCATGTTGCCTTCATTAGACTGATACTCATTATGTTATGATATGCCCTATGATACCTTGTTGGTGCTAGTTTTACTGTTTTGGATTGCTTTCGGATGACAGATGATCGTACTTTGATGTTCATGATACTATTGACTTATGCATATGTTATGATGGTTATATGGATTTATTTGTGTGTTGGGATTAATTTGATTATGTGTATCATGTGGTTATATGATTATGCTTATTGTGCATTTAATTGATGATTGATCGATGTCGTTTTCGATGTAATTGTTGTTATTCATTGATGAGGATTATTGTTTGAGATGTCTTGGTGGGAGGGACAATGTAGTATTACATGTTTGCGAGTACCTTGCTACGCTGTGATTTCCTCTCATGGTGTGTTTATTGCTTGATATATATGTATATTGTTCGACAGTGTGTTTGATGCAGATTATAGGTACTAGGCATCGACTCCACCTGGATTGTCAGGTTTGAGCATGCCTCAAAAACCCAATGGAAATGTTGTTGAAAACCGAAGATGACAAAAGGTCCCCTACCCTTGCCATCATCCTCAACGAGGATGAGTACCTGTTTTGTCACCTCGTCAGTCTGGTTTGCACTCTTGGTCAGTTGTGTCGTTTTGTGTTTATCGTTGTTTGGATGAATTGTAATGTTACGTAGTTGTTCGTCATTATGTTGTTTAAATTATTGATTGAATTTAAATATTTTTATTAATTGTAATCCCGAAGCGAAATTACTATTGAGTTGCCTTGTTTAATCGATTAAATTAAATTAAATTAATTTATAAGGTTGTTTATATTAATTTGGAATTAAAATAAATAATTAAATAAATCAATATTGAGAAATAGAAAGTATATGGTTTGTTGATGATTAATTAAATTAAATTATTTTGTATAAAGTATTATCATAATTAAATTTAATGATAATTGTTAATTTTATTATCATTAGAATTTAATTATTCAAATGTGAAAATAATATAATTTTTAAATAAATAAATTGGATGAGATTTTTGAACAAGTTAAAGCAAATAAAAGATTAAAAAAGTGAGTTTGAGCCTATGCATGGCTCCAAACTGGTTGTGAAATAGAAACTTGTCTTATTAAGTGATTATTGCTTAATTTTTGTTTTCGAAAATCGAATCACTTTCTTTGTTTTAATAATGATCAATTTGAGAAGAGGTGGAGGATGGATTTTTCCGGGTTTCGAACAAAAAAATTTATGTTTGCAATATTTTTTTATCAAAATACAGATTTTCAATTGAAAGTGGTTTTTGTAGTGGAAAAATTTCTGAAGTTTGATCAAGGATTTGGAGAAAAGATTTGTGGCTGCGAAAGAGTGGCTTCGGCACATCTCCCCCATCTTCAAAGCGTAGGATTCTAGGTTGGCATCGTCATTGCTCTTGTTTCACTCATTCGTTATGCGAATGATCTCTCTCTCTCTCTCTCTCTCTCGTTGCTGAAAAAGATTGTTTATCATTTGAAAAGTTTGTTATTGTTTTTGGTTGTATTTCCCTGTTGCTTGGATATTCAATTGAAAAGAAGCATATATAGATATATATATTTTGGGTATCTGTTATGCGTCATGTTTGTTCTTTTTTGTATGCGCCATAATTTGTTCTTGCTGAAGTCGTCACCTCCTTGCAGTCAGCCTTCACTTGTTATATTGTTGTTATAAACTTGTGATTTCTTTTCAGCTATACTTCGATATATTTCTTGCGCCTATGTTAAGCCCATGCCTTGGCATTTGAAATTGTTCTCACTTAATTGAGATTCGATTTTCTGTATGGTATAAAAGAACTCATCATACTGGCTGAAGCCGTCCCTTTCAACTTTCAACCTAGTTTTTGCTTGGACTAAATTTTGTAGATCTCCTAGTCGGCCTTGCCTGGGGTCTTATTGTTGTTGGGCGTCTTCTTTCTTGTGGCCTGGCGCATGGTTTTATTTTGATTCACCAAACTATATTTGCAAATCATGGTTGCCGCCATAGGAATGCAAGCTTGGGGCCATAAAGGATCGATATTCATTTTGTGGGCTTGTGTATTGATCTTAGATTATGGTGCGATTTGTGTTCCCTGAAGAATGGGACTGTACATTGTAAATTGGCCTATCAGCCTTACCAGGCCGCGGCCTACTGTTTCCTCCATTTGATTTATTTGTATTTGGATATATATATATATATATATATATGAGTATTGGTATATGTTAGAGTTTATTAAATGTTAAACTTTCTGTTATTTAAATCAGTTTGATGGCTGTTAACAGCAGCAGCCAGTTAACATGTTAATCAGAAATTTATATATATATATACACACATAAATATATGTATATACAAATCTATACATATGCAGAATTATGTATATGAGTATATTTGTGTATATAAGCATATAATTATAGGTATGTATATATGTTTATATATATATAGTGTGTAATTTAATTGTGTAATATTATTTGTTGCAAATGAGTAGTGATTTTATCAAAGAAGTCTTTTAATTGTTTTATTGAATGAGGTTGATGATCCCTTTGATGATGTTTCCACTCTTGTTTCCATACTATTTATGGTGCGTGTTATTTGTCAATAGTCTTTTCGTGATCATGATATTGTCATTTCTTTGATAGGGAGTTATTCTGTATAGTGGTTAGTTGGGCTTCCAGAGGTTGGGGAAAGAGTTTACTCATTGTAGGTTTTCATGTTGAATTCTTTGTGAACTGTTGTTCTTATACTTGATTATGCTTATGTGGGTCTTAGCCTTGCACTGTGGAAATTGTTTTATTATGGAGATCTTGTGCGAGATGGTGCATGCCTCGCTTTATGTGCTTATTTATATGGCTTTGCTAGTTTGTGCAAATTGGCTTACCCAATTAGTGGTTGAGTCTCTTGTTGCTAGTAGGGAGAGTGGCTTCCCATGGGGTCCAGAGCCCTAAGTGGTGTCCAGGGTAACCCGTGTGGGAGTTGTGTTAATTCAGTGATAACCTAATAAATAGTTAGGGGGTTGGATAATACTCACATTAAGATAAGATAATGGATGCCCCTCTCATGGCTCAAGTGCTCGTTTAGGCTTGAGATGAGATGAGAAGGCCTGGAATGGCAAGATCAACTGCCTTGTCTTCATGAAAGGTATGTTGATTCCGCATGAGTTAGAATGGGGGTCGAGGATCGGTTGAGGTTGCCAGGGTAACCCAGGATGGGGGCCGAGACCTAGGAAGATCCGCATTGGGTAATCCATATCGAGCTATGCGATGACACTCTTCCCTATAGCAACCTTGTGTGCCTTGTTTGTTTTTCCCCTTGTTGTTCATGTACCTCTGGAAGTGGTTGTTTCTTTATGTTTTGTTTGTTACTTTGGTATGTTGGAGTCATGTTAGCCTGTGTCTGCTTGACTGTTTGTATAGTGGGTCCTTATTGTCACCTCCTAGCACAGGGGGTGGACCTTAGGGTTCCACATGGTTGGGTGGAACGTGCCCTGCACTCCATTGGGTTCCCAGTTGTGTTCGTGAGCATGGATGGGGTACCGTATGCAAAGTTTCCAGAGCTTGTACTAGACTTGAAGACAGTATTGATGTTTTATAATCCAATCATTTCAGTTGTAACTTATCATGTAATTGTAGTATCCTTCTCGTTGTTATAAGGGAAGCTTGATGTAAACTTGTAAACAATGTAATGAACTACCCATGTATGGAATGTGGTATATGTATTCATTGGTTCGCATTTTATGCTCTTAAATGGTGTTGTATCTGTGGAAATATATAAATTTAATCCTTTGTTGCAGCGGATGTAGATGTGTTAGTTTTTCATGATTAGATAATTCAAACTGAAAGTAATCAGAAAATGCAATAGATAAGACAATTAACACAGCAAGATACCCTGGGAAAACCCTCCACTTGAGGGAGAAAAACCCAACAACAATATATCACTTATATATTGAATCACAACAATAATTGTCTCCTTTACAAGAAGCCGATATGGAGGCCAAATATAAGCACCACAATCTGATGCAACATAGATACAAACAGATGTAACTTGTTGATTATATATTCAACCTTCAATCTGCTCTTCTACATAATATCGATCTGCTCTTCCTCCTTTTAATTCGCACTTGAGAATAATCAACTATAATGTATATAAAAAAACTGAATGTGAAACAATGAAATCCCATCTAACATATATATACAATGAAGTGAGGGATGTGACCCTTCAAGGCATTATGTCGGCCTTCATAGAAGAATGCGTCCTTTTATTAAATCGCATCCATAATAAAGGAATGCGTCCCTTCAAAAATCGCGTCCAATAAGCATGAGGTCGGCCTCACCAAGATCGCGCCTCTTCATAAAATTGAGCCTCCAATAATAATTATCATTTTAAGACAAAAGACGTGCCTCTTCAGGATAAATCGCTATATGTATAAATTAAATAACCATCGGCTATTATTTAATTTATTCATCATTATAAAGGAGATCGGCTGGAAGAGATGACCGACGCTACATGATAACATCAACACTCCCTCTCAGCTAGGGAGGATACTTCCAGCTGCATAAGACATATCACCTCATCGTGATGTCAAACACCATGGCTACACCCATGTGTGGAAAAGAGCTTATCACCTCATCATGATAGCAGATCACCTCATCGTGATATCAACCATCATGGCTACACCCATGTATGGTATGTACAAGTGCTCATCAGTCAATGTGATGTTGTCACCTCATCGTGACGTTCACCATGGCTCTCCCAGAGGATGAAAACACAAGTACAAGAAAATCATCACGGACTCTCTCACGTGATGTTTTCATGGAGTCATGTTGTGACCTATTCCACACATCGCCCCATTGCAAATGGGGACCCCCTTCTTTTTGCTTTTTGGGTTTTTGCCTTGGCAACGCAACTGCTTATCACTATTTTATTTACAATGAGGAATTAGAGTTTTTTGGAAATCATCTGAGCCAAGTAGAGAATTCAAGCCCATATCAATGCCTAGATGTCATGGAAGTGCTCAAAAGGACCAGTAGACGAGGAACGCCATTGCTTTGAGTCATTTCTGACACTTCCTATTTTTTAGGGATTTTGCTTTTTCGCTTTTTTTATTTTTGGCATTTTTAGGCCATTCTGGAGTTCCTATTTTTTAGGGATGCTTTTTGCTTTTTTCTATTTTTAGAAAGTTTCTATTTTGGGAAAAGTTTCCATTTCAAGATCCTACTAACTGTGAAGCCAATGTACCTCCAGAATGAGCAAATCAACAAAAAAATCAAGGCAAATGGTGAAAGATTGATGAAAAATGGCTAAGACTGGGAAATTTGCCAATGAGAAGGAATGGCAGACCAACCTTGAAGTCCGCCCTTGCCTTTGGCAAGCCAAAGGCAGGCACTGGCAAGCCAAGAGTGAAGTCCGCCCATGGAAAGGAAGCCTCCAAGATAGCCATGGCTTGATGAAGTGCAAAGTCCGCCTTGTCTTGGCAAGCTCCAAGTTCGCCATAGGCAAGACAAGCTCCAAGTCCGCCCTTGGCAGAGAAGACACAAAGTCCGCCTATGAGAGAGGTGGATGGAAAGACAAGCCTCCAAGTCTGCCCATGTTAGAGAGATGTCCAAGTCCGCCCTTGGACAAGGCAAGGCTAAAGTGCGCCAATGTCAAAGAGAGGCTGAAGTCCGCCCAACTTTGGGAGAGGAAATTTTTCTAAGGCATGGATAAAAAAAAAATATGCCTAGAGAGAGAGGGGATCAAGCTAGCATGAAATTCACTCCTCGACATGACAGAATGAAATCCTAAGGCATGGAAGGAAGGATGAATGGCAAGGCAAACATGAAGTCCACCCAACTCAACATGAAATAAATTTCTAAGGCATTGGCCAAAGTCCGCCCTTGCCTCGGAAAGAAATGGCAAAGCATCTTGAAAGTCCGCCATCAGCCTTGGCAAGCCAGCCTTCAAGTCCGCCACCCTCTGGAAAAGCCATCATGAAGTCCGCCATAAGGAAGTCAAGAATGGAAAAGACATTGAGGAAGTCCGTCCATGGCATGGATCAGTCAAAGTCCACCCTTGGCAAGAGGAAAATTGGCAAATCTATTGAGAAGTCCGCCCAACTTTGGAGGCAAGGAAAATTTCTAAGGCATTGGCAAAGTGCGCCAAGCATGAGAATGTCTAAGCACTCACCAAGTTCGCCTAGTATGAAGATGGCAGGCCGAAGACAAAGTCCGCCCAAAAGGAAGTGCACATGGTCTAGCCAAAGATGAAGTCCGCCAAAGCATGTCTAGCCAACCTTGAAGTCTACCATGCACTTATCCAAGCCAGCTTCAAAGTCTGCCTTGTCCAGGACACAGCCAAGTCCGCCAGGGAGAAAGAAAAAGAATTGGCTTGCCAATGAGGAAGTCCGCTCAAGCATAATAAAAAAAATGGCATGTCAAGTCCAAAGTCAGCCAAGGTCAGAAACAAGCATGGTAAAATTTGCCAACAGGAAGCAAAAAAGGGGCTAAGTGTGGAATTTTCCTACAATAAAAGTATCAAATTTTGACTAACTGTTGGATAGAAAACGGGAAAAATGAAGAGGAATAAAGAGGAAATTAATAAAATTCTTGCCCAAGGATGGAGTCTACCCTACTTAGCACAAGCCAAACTCAGAATTGAAGACAAATCCACAGGCAAAGTTCATTCGAGCATAAAGATGGCCAAAATCTTGGCTAAGCGTTGAATGGTCAACATGAAGGCATTACAGAATGAAATTGAATAGCCAAAAATTGGCTAAGTATGGGAAATAATTCACAGAGAAAGTTCCAATGTCCTCCATTTTGGCGAAAGCACAGGAGAGTTCTTCTCCATATTCAAGGCACTTGAAGGGATTTCAAAGCAGTTAGGAAGGAAAAGTTCAATAACTGCTCCAAGGGGAGACTTCCAAACTTCAAATGCAAGTGAGAAGAAGAAATCAAAATCTCAAAGGAAATCCAAGATCAAAGCCAGGAAGAAACAAGCACAAAGGATAGAGTCATTGGCAAAGAAAGATACTCTAAGGCAAGTGCATGGAAAAGGAACAAGGAGACCAAAGAGGACATCCAGCACGTTGAGGTGGCGCCTCATCATCTTCCAACCAACCAAATTGTTCCAAGTCAACATGTCCATATTCAATGAACCTAACTTATCCATGGAATTGGTTTATATTTAGCAGAAGGACAAGTGTCCCAAATTGTAATTTTATCATTGGTCGAGAGGTAGTTAATTATGACAAGCCCTAATTAGGGTTTTATTTTGTAATCTCGGTCGTTGATTCGAAATCAATCTTGGCCATTGAATTGTAATCGGGGAGCCTATAAATTGAGCTCACCCCTCATTTGTAATTTGTGAAGTGAGTAATATGAAATTGTTGCGTTAGACCATTTCCGTTAATAAACGCTCTTATGCATGATTTGCTTTGAATCACTTTTATTTTCAAGTGGTGTGCAAGGTTACATATCTCCTTCAACACTTAGATTAGAATTAGAGTAGAATTTCATTTGAATGTTTGTTAAATGAATGATAGATCTGATAGTGGTGATTGGTGAAATCTAGCTCATACTTTTTTTGGATAGATGATTTGTATCCAATGCGTAAAGTTAGCCTGAGCTTTTAAATTGTGGATGCTTAACTTCAGTCTTATTCTGGACATGAAAATCATAATCACACCCCTAGAAGATTGCACCCACTTTGAGTAGTTGTCCCAAGGAGGTGTTTCACCCAATCATTGCCGTCTCTTGAGTTCTTAGGAGTAGTTTAGACTTCTAAACCCTTATCTTTTTTACACTTTTTTGAAAATCCTAAAATTGAGAAAACCCAAAAAGAAAGAGCCTTCAATGTCAAAACCGTCTAAGTCCTTAGCTTGCAAGTAAATCCTAACGTAAGTCCCCTTGTGATTACCAACAAATCACAATGCCCACTGATCTTATCCACATGTCAAGACCTAACAAAGAAACCTCAGAATCGCCATATGATCTTCTCGCAATCTTAGCATACGCGGTGATTTTTCAAGAGAGGATAGAGTGTCTTTGGGCATTTTATTCTGTGTTTGGTGGGTATTAAAACGCACACCAACAAGTCACACACATGACATCCACCATGGCTCTCCTAGAGGGTGGAAACAAGGGCTTTCACCTCAAATCTCAAAGAGAAATGCATTAACAAGGGCTTGCACCTCAAATCTCTCTCAAAGAGAAATGCATTAGCAAGATCACTGATACTGAGACTTCCTCTCAGCTAGGGCTTCATTCTCCACCATACCAAGCTTGACTCAAAAGTACACAAAATTTTATCTTGAAGAGAGGCTTGGTGAGAATGTCTGTCGTCTGCTCATCAGTGCTGATGTACTCCAACTAGATCGTTTTCCTCAATACCATATCTCTGATATAGTGGTATTTGATCTCAACATGCTTAGTTCTACCATGAAACACTGGAATGACAAAAAGCTTCTCACAGCTTTGATTATCACAATGGATGACAGTCGGCTCCAATGATTGTCCAAGCAATCCTGCAAGGAGCTTCCGAAGCCACACTGCTTCTCGAGCTGCCATACAAGCTGCAATGTACTTGGTCTCTGTGGTGCTCAGTGCCACTAAAGACTGCTTCTTGCTACACCAAACTATTATTGTAGACCCCAAACTGAAACAACATCCAGAGGTGCTCTTCCGATCAGTAACACACCTTGCCCAATCAGAATCAGTATATCTATGCAGCTTCAAGTCCACACTTGAAGAATATCTCAAGCCATATGCAACTGTGCCACGCAAGTATCTCAGGATATGCTTCACTGCAACTAGATGTATTTGCCTTCGTTCACACATGAACTGACTAAGTGCACTCACTGCATAGCAAATATCCGATCTAGTATTGACTATATACATCAACGATCCAATCAACTGCCTATACATCGTGGGATCCACCGGATCTGAAGTAGCTGCAACCTCTTTCAATTCATGCAAGTTGGTCTCCATAGGCATAGACATGGATTTGCAATCCAACATGCCAAACCTCTTCAGAATATCAATAGTATACTCTAGAGAGTTCAGGATTGTCCTCATCGATCTCATCCCATATCACTCTATTTTGAATAGGTTTGCGGAGCTACCAATGTCAAATCCAAATGATAGTCTTGAGCATTTATGATCTCAACAGCTGAAGGGGTCTTTCAAGGTTTTAACACTTGGCCTTGCAACACTACAACCTTTCTTAGTGAGTCACAAAACTCCCTCTTGATCCCTACCTCAGAGATTGCAAAGAAGACTTATGGAAGTGAACTCCCTCTAGCCACCAACTCAGTCCCATGGCTGCAAGTTGTGACTTCACGCTTGATCATTTCTTTGGTTGGCATGACTTCCTCACAAGATGCCTCAAGTTTTTTATCACTAAGAAATCTCTCATCACCTTCTTGCTCCTAGATCTATCCTGGAAGCATTTTAGAGAGAGATTACTAACAGTTTATAGCTACCCAAAGAAATATCAAGGCTAGAATCATACAAGGTTTACTATCCTAGGTTATAGCATGAATACATAAGAATTTATGAACAATATTAAAACATGAATAAATAAATCAACTTATAAGAGCAATATATCAAAAGATCAGAAACTTATCTTTATTGAATTCTGATATAACTCTTTCTTCCATCTTTTACTCCTCTCGAGAGTGTTAAACTCAGCACAACAAAAGACAATTTGAACAACTACAAATTTCTTGAATACAATATGCAGTTAGCATGAAGAACCAACCCTCTCCAAGAGTCAAGGCTCTATCACAGTTCATGCATTAGAGAATGATATCGATGTGACCAACTTATCACCATTGAGATTGCAGTTCTCTTTTTATTTCAGAGTCACTCAAAAATCTTCACAACTAGCATGAAGAATAACTTGCAACGAATAATTTGAATCTTCAAGGATCTTTAGTGAACACAATTCGGGAGAAACCATGATCTCTCTTTACTAATCACACATGATCCAAATAAATGATATAACAAAAATTCAGCCTAGAAAGGTGATTTCAAACAAAACAATGAATACTCATCTCTTTAAATATTCTGATGGATGCAATTACTAGACACAGTATAGAACGTTGCTCTTGCGCTCAAATCAGTCCACCATCTTCAAGGCTTGAACACAGGCCCTTTGCAGGGTTAAATTTGAACATGGTCTTTGACCGTTCAAATTTACGATGCACTTCGTTTTCAACTGCAATCCACCAGATTATGAAATAGATGCAGCACGCTTACTAGCAACACCCAGAGAGTTAGGGATGGATAAGATCATCACTCATAAACTTTATCAGATCTGTACAACTCAGCAGACTGAGTTTCACATAGAAATATAAACAACAACAAAAGAACAAATACTTATCTTGATGAAATCAAACTCTCCTTTTCAGGTCTGCACTTTTCCTAATATAGGACTTCTCGATTTGCTCCGCCCTTAGCAGTGGTGTCGCCTCTGACTAATTCCAAGCAAGATCGTAGTTATTTATTAGTTGATCGACATCACATGTTCGATGCCCCTGACCTTAGTCCATGATGGTGACCTCTCCCAAGGATGTGACTTCTCCTATGACTGAAGATTTTAGACGACTTCCTCTATTCTTATGAAATTGACACTTCACCATCTTTGAATTATACGGCACTAGAAGGAGGCTCGAATGATATAAATATTACCCGCTACAGGCTATGATCATTTGACTCCTACATTTAACACTAAGAGAATGCCGTGAAGGGTTTTTGTCCAACATAGTAGAGAGTGACTTGACTGCACACCCAAATCTGATAAGATCTTTCTTAAACCCGCTCTAATACCATGTTAGTTTTTCATGATCAGATAATTCAAACTGAAAGTAATCAGAAAATGTAGCACATAAGACAATTAACACAGCAAGATACCCTGGGAAAATGTAATGTTCCCCTTTTGGCAGTGATCCTGTTATTAGCTCATCAGTCTATTCTGGAATCATGTAGGCTCGTTGAGGTGTTTCAAAGGATTCCAGTCTTCGAGGTTTTGTGGTTCTTTCTCATTATTTACTATTTATAGTAAATACTACTTCTGGCAGTAAGCAGTTGTTAGCCTTCAAGATCATCACAGCATGGGAAGCAGTTGTCAGCATTAAGCCTTGGCCATTAAAATATTAATATTAATGAAATGCTTCATTAATTGAGTAATTAATTCTAATTTGCAGTTGACCCCCTTGGCCTAAGGAATGAACTTAAGTTGTTTTGAAAAAGGGGTCTTTGAGGGTGGCACCACATGAGGAAATCAAAAGGTTTTATTTTTAATTAATTCCTCATTTCTCAAGTGGGGCGTATTTTTGAAGAATGGCTTCTCCTTTGGAAATATGAAGGGTCTTGACTATTGGCGTACCTTCTTGGGGGACTTGAACAATTTCCTTTTGTCCTTTAAAAGTAAGGCTTGGCTTCAGTATTGATCATCCATTATATTGCTAAAGTTATGCTGTCAAAATGATTTATCATTTTCTACTTCGAGGAATGTTGACCTCCTAGTTCTTCATTCAATTTCGTGTTTGTAAGACAACACCTAGTTGAATCATTGCTGCTTCTCATTCAGACTAGCAGATTGTGCTTCAAGGTGAATTATTGATGTATTTTTCTAGTTTTACAGTTGCTGTTTGCATACAGCTGAAAGTTGTTTTTGCTCATATTTGATTGTACGAATTTTGTATCATTCTAGGCATTTGATAATAAAGTTTCTAAGGTCTAGGTGACCATCTCCAAGCAATTTCGGAATTTATTGTGAAGTGTGCTTTTTTATATTAAAATCGCCCCTCTCAAGGGCCGTACCATTCATCCTTGCATTGGGAAGTGTGCCACTAGTGAATTGCAAGTATTTGGAGCTGTTTTAGTATTTCAACAAGGGCGCCTATCTCCCAGAGGATCAATGCTTCGATTTCATGCATTTCGGAGGTACTTTGAATGAGTTATGAACAATTTCAAATTTTCTGTAGTTGCTGATATACTTTTCCAGAATTGCAGTTTGCTGATCAGAATTTAAAACAATCATTGTTTTCTATCCTTCTTCTTCGTTTCTCGTTATATTATGATAGGAAGATAATGTAAGACAAGGTGCTTAAGTTTTGGGTGAAATTGGCTTTGTAAAATTGCAACCCTCTCTTTGTACAAGCTGATAACAGTAGTACTGTTTCAGTTTCCTTATTGCTGCTTTAAGTAATTAATTTCATATTAGCACCCCTGGATGGTTTACCGCCAGTGAGGAAAATCTATTGTAACACTTCTCATAGCCACTTCAAGTGGAGAATTCCCAAGATCAGTGGATGCTTGCCACAGTAGAAGAAGTTTATTGTTATAATCTTTTTCCCCCCACTGTTTGGTGGTAGAGTGGAAAGTCATTGGCTGGTTATCCGCCTTGTAGTTGTTTCAATTCAGCAGTAGTACTCCACCATATGTTAGCACCTTGCCCGCAAGGGATTTTGAGTGCACATCCTTGGTGTAGAGTTTAATATTTCTCTTTCAATAGAATCTTGAACTTGTTGTTTCAGTAGATCCTAGGGATCCGTTGACCATATGCTCGCCCCTCCTCCTTAAGTGGTTTTAGGGCGCATTCTTGGTTAGAGTTCTTTAATGTACGTTTTGGTTATGCTAACCTTAACGGGTGAATGATTCTATTGTAAATGTTTGGTTTAAAAATCGAAAAAATTGAGAGAGAATATTTCAGAAAACCCTTCACTTGAGGGAGAAAAACCCAACAACAATGTATCACTTATATATTGAATCACAACAATAATTGTCTCCTTTACAAGAGGTCGATATGTAGGCCAGATATAAGCACCACAATCTGATGCAACACAGATACAAACATATGTAACTTGCTGATTATATATTCAGCCTTCAATCTGCTCTTCTACAGAATATTAATCTACTCTTCCTCCTTTTACTTCACACTTGAGAATAATCAGCTATAATGTATATAAAAAAACTGAATGTGAAACAATGAAATGCCATCTAACATATATACACAATGAAGTGAGGGACATGACCCTTCATAGAAGAATGTGTCCTTTTATTAAATCACATCCATAATAAAGGAATGTGTCCCTTCAAAAATCGCGTCCAATAAGCATGAGGTCGGCCTCACCAAGATCGCGCCTCTTCATAAAATTGAGCCTCCAATAATAATTATCATTTAAGACAAAAGACGTGCCTCTTCAGGATAAATTGTTATATGTATAAATTAAATAGCCATCGGCTATTATTTAATTTATTCATCATTATAAAGGAGATCGGCTGGAAGAGATGACCGATGCTGCATGATAACATCCACGAGATGAATTCTCGTTATAGTTGTTTTTGATAGTTGTCAGGATCAGAATTGACATAAAGCAAAAAATGCAACACATGAGACAATTAACACAACACTTTTACCTTGGGAAAACCCTCCTACTCAAGGGAGAAAACCCAGCAAAATATATCTCCAATATATTATATAAGATTGCAGAATACTGCTTACAATCAAGCCTTGCACAAGGCTGAGTATATATAATGAACGATAGCATCACTCTTTGATGCAAAGTACAAAAGAATATGATCCTCCTTGAGTAGTTTGATTTGCTGCTAAGATGCAAACTTCAAGTTCTTCATTGATTGATTAAATGGATGAACATCTCCTTCTATATATACAATGCAAGGAGACTCTTCACAAGCAAGGCGACTCTTCACCTAGGTCGGCCTTTTTGATAAATAGCAAATATAAAATATGATTTTGTAAAAAGGCCGACTTGCCTTAGTAATCATTTATTATTATATCAACTTAGAAGAAAATATCTCCTTAAGCTACAAACACTAACACTCCCTCTTAGCTAGGGAGGTATTTTCCAGATATCTTCGTAATGAAGTCTCTCAACATGATGCCTACAATGGCTACACCCATTTGTGGAAAGCTCAAAGGTCCATCACGGAGTCTCTCAACGTGATGTCGTCATGGAGTCTCTCAACATGATGTCCACCATGGCTACTCCCATGAAATAAGCCCCTTCAATTTCTTTCAAGAATTTCACAAACAATCAACACTACGCCAAATGAATTAGTGTTAGCTCCAAAATTGAAATCCAAATTTAAAAGATCTCAACGCCAAAAATGCACACTCAATCCCAAGGAAGGAGAGGTGTCGTCATATGGCGGAGAAAACTAAGCAATTATTGAAATAAAGTTACAATTGAATGGAGCTAGGCGGTGAACTAGCCATGAAAGGATTCCACACTTGCACTAATTCAGTGGGGGGAAAAAATTACAAAACAAACTGATTCATCTGTTGCGGTAGGCATCTACTCGTAAGTGGGAATTCACCACTTTTCAGTGGGTACAAAATGAGAGAAATAAACTGAGTTCTTTTTCCACACTGGCGGTAAACCATCCAGGGGTTACATATGTGAGGAATTATGCACAAGTAAAGCAATAAAGAATGACTGAAACAGTACTACTGTTAACAGTCTTACAATGTAAGAAACTACTGCAAATTACAAGTGATTACAATAGAATTCAAAGCACAATTGATAGAAGATGATCTCTCTTAATGATACCCTTCTGAATTATTGAAAACCCAACCAAAATATGAAATTAAAGCAATCTGATTTCTCAAACCAGCAAACTGAAAATAATCAACCAACAAATAGAAAACCAAATAAATGCTCACAACTTCATCAATATACCTCCAAATTAAGTGAAACCAATTACAATGGCTCTCAAGAAGGTTGGCACCCAACTTGGAATGATAAAACAGCATCAAAGCTCATCCAATTAATCTTTGCACAAATCCCAATGCCCTCCTAAATGGTACAGCCTCCTTGCAAGGGTGATTTTGATAGATAAATTCATACACTTCAAAATAAAATCTGCTTTTCTCCATGAATGGTCGCCATGAGCCTAGGAATAGAAAGAGCCAACACCCATAACTGAAATTAAATCATACAAAGAGCTGCTTATGAAAATCACCTTCAGACATGAACGAACCAGCAAGCTCAAAAATCTGGAAATAACCTCTAAATCTTCAACATTGAAGCTCAATGTGCACTTCTAGGTGAAGCACACTCTCAATCAACCATCTAGGAGACCATAGTTTCAGACCCGAAGAATGGAGTAGAATTGCTAAGCTCTCCCTTAGCCGGATTCTGAAATTAATTCAGTAGCATAACTTTACAATCATTTCCAAAGATGAGAATGAATGAGCAAGGACTCAATAAATAAGCTTCAAATGGCAAATGAAATACTCTGAATTCCAAGAAGTCGAATCACTTCAACTTCAAAAAGGGACACCACTTCAACCATTCACTTTATTTTGAAATAATAAAATATTATTCATCTTCCCTTTTTGGCGTGCTTTTCAAAATGCAACAATAAAGCATTTATTAAATCATTAAATGCTCAACTTGACCCCTTAATGTCCCCTAAACAACTTGAAGTCATCAAGCCTAGGTGTGGGGTACAACTTTAAAACATGAAATTGACCAAGTATAAAACTCAGTCCAAGGAGATAACCAAAACCTATGCCAATACTGAAATTGAAGGATTGCCAAAAATAGCATGATGACCTGAGTTGAATTGTTGATGATGCCACTGCCAAAATACTTACTAAAAATAGCCAATGCAAAAAATAGTAAGTTCACCCCAAAACCAACAGAAAGTTGAACTGAGTTGGAAGCAAGACTTACTGAAAGTGGAAACCCTAAATTTGCACATCTAAGTAGCCTACGGATTTTCGAAAATAGGCTAAATTCAAATGAAGAGCGTAGGGCGAAATTGGGGACATTACAAAAGCTCAAAGGTTCGTCACGGAGTCTCTCAATGTGATGTCGTCATGGAGTCTCTCAACATGACATCCACCATGGCTACTCCCATGTATGGAAAGAAACACATGTACAAGTGTCCATCACGGAGTCTCTCAACGTGATGTGGTCATGAAGTCTCTCAACATGACGTCCACCATGGCTACTCCCATGTGTGGAAAAACACAAGTACAAAGAGTTCATCACGGAGTCTCTCAACATGATGTTGTCATGGAGTCTCTCAACATGACGTCCACCATGGCTACTCCCATGTGTGGAAAGAAACACATCTCTGTCTCAGATATGAACAAGGGCTCGCACCTCATATTTCTCTGTCTCAGAGAAATATACACTACAAGGGCTTTCACCTCGTACTTCTCTGTCACAGAGAAATATACACTACAAGGGCTTTCACCTTATACTTCTTCGTCACAGAGAAATATGCACTACAAGGGCTTCCACCTCATACTTCTCTGTCACAGAGAAATATACACTACAAGGGCTTTCACCTTATACTTCTTCGTCACAGAGAAATATGCACTACAAGGGCTTTCACCTCATACTTCTCCATCACAGAGAAATATACACTACAACAGATCTTCATGATGATCAGCCTCCTGACCTCCTCGTCCAAGGTTGCCTCTTGATGGTTTGTCAAACTCCCTCTAAATGTTAATTCCTCCTCTTCGAAGAAACTGATCACAATCTGTATAAGTTCTTCCTGTTCGAGAGATGACTCCAATCACCAACTCAGTCCCATGGCTGCAAGCTATGTCTACATTCTTCAGCCTGTGTGACTTCCTCATAGGATGCATCAAGCTCTTCCTCCCTTGAATGCAATCTCTCATCATCCTTATTGCTCCCCGATCCATCCTGGAAGCATTATAGAGAGATTACTAATAGTTCATAGAACTAAACTATCCCGAAGAGAAATACCAATGCTAGAAGCATACATGATTCACTATTCCAATGTTATTGCATGAATTAATAACTACATAAAATTCATGAAATACTTATCTCTTTATGTTGGTCAATTCTACAAATGCAGTCAGACGCTTGTCTTGCAGTTGTTAAATGATTTCTCCTTATATGTTGCACTTAAACCGTAGGCTTCAATGCTTGAAGATCAAGGAGAGTGATTAACACAGCGATCAAGTCAAGCCAAGGCTTTGGCCGATACTCATATTCTAGTATATTCGTCGCATCAATAAACACTCGTCCAGAAATGAACATTAATGCAACCAAAAATTAGCCGCAAGAATTGAATTCAATGCAGCCCCCTGAAGTCGTCATATTCATAAGTCGATAGATATGAATAAGACAAAAGGGAGAAGCCGCCTCTAATAAATTAGTCGCTAAAATTTAAATTAGCCGCCTCATGTATTTTTCAAAACAAATCGATGCATGAAAAAATGAACTACTAGCCGTCGCGCCTCACACCATCCAGGAAAGACCACGATATTTCCTTTTGATCTGTTTCATCCAAAAGAGTCGTATTTACTAAGTCTGAAACCGACTTTCTCAAAAATCGACGCACAGGAGCACAAAAAATAAATAAAGATTTTGACCACTTCAATGCATCTACAAAGAGAACCCGATAAAAGAAAGTCGCCAGGGAGAGATTCGATGCCAAAATATAGACCAAGAGGCCCGATTAATATTCAAATCCTTCCAGCATTGAGCCCACAACTGTCGAAATATGGGCAATGGCGCATGTCAGTCCTCCACAAGGATCGAACTATCTGATGAATCATCAATAATCCCTGATACCAGTCGCCTCCAATAATACTCCCATGATACCGACAGTGAAGGCCCAACAATAAGCGTATTTGTTGTGGGAATAATCCTGTCGCGGGAATGTAAGAAGGGTGCCATGATCTCAATACTCTTTCGCCTTTGTATTTCTGGTAGTTGGCAATACAAGTGTGACTATATGTTAGTATTGACCACATACAATATCTCTGTGATGGATTAAGGACTGTGGAAGACAATATAAGCAGCCATAAGAAATGCCACGATAATTATGTAGGAACTCCATACCAGCGATAATCATTTAATACGCCATATAATATGTATCGCCTCAAAGATAGTTTCGATTCTCTTCTTATTAAATTGTAGTATGGCAAGAATATCGACAGATATTAATATGTATCAGCACCCCTTACCACGAGTGGCTATGGCAATCAAAATTCACGGCAGGCTATGTGAGTAAGATAGTGCCAAGTAAGATTGTTCTAATGACTTTGACCTTCCATGTAAACATATGCTCTTTGCAGCGGATTTATTATTAGCCTCTATAGTCTCGCAATATATCTTGGCAAAGGCGGTAGACAAACTGGCCCGATAATATTAAATTACAAGCTCTTAATACGCGCCCGATGATATAGACAAACAGTCATGCTTTGATCTAATATTCATCCTTCGAACAACATATAATGTATTAGTCGGAACAATCACGATACCAATATACAGAAATTTGTCTCAAGGTCTGCTAGAATTGCTTAAACCTGATCAGATCTAAACCCGCTCTGATACCATGTTAGTTTTCAAGATTAGAATTAACATAAAGCAGAAAATGCAACACATGAGACAATTAACACAACACTTTTACCCTGGGAAAACCCTCCTACTCGAGGGAGAAAAACCCAACAAAATATATCTCCAATATATTATATAAGATTGCAAAATACTGCTTACAATCAGGCCTTGCACAAGGCTGAGTATATAAAATGAATGATAGCATCACTCTTTGATGCAAAGTACAAAAGAATATGATCCTCCTTGAGTAGTTAGATCTGCTGCTAAGATGCAAACTTCAAGTTCTTCAATTGATTGATTAAATGGATGAACATCTCCTTCTATATATACAATGCAAGGAGACTCTTCACAAGCAAGGCAACTCTTCACCTAGGTCGGCCTTTTTGATAAAGAGCAAATATAAAATATGATTTTGTAATAAGGCCGACTTGCCTTAATAATCATTTATTATTATATTAACTTAGGAGAAAATATCTCGCTAAGCTACAAACACTAACAGTTTTACGATGTATGCTAGATTAGTTAATTGGGATATTTGTAATGCAGCCATGATACCCTAAAGGACATAGTTAGGGCTTATGTATGTTTAGATGCATTATAGGCCAGTGTTGTATAATTTACAATTCATGTTAGTTTTTGTTTAAAAATAAATTGTGCCATAATTGTTAGTTAGATGTGTTGTCCTTTGGGGTTTCACGGCGGGGCATTACAACACACGCCGAATTTATTTTCATAGGCTTCACATTACCAAGCTCAACACAAACATATATCTTATCATCCCTTTCAGCTATTTATTGTGACTCCATACTCGTTGCTCACAGTTTCAGCAGCCTCATCCAATGGCCTCTCTTGGCATTTGTACTAAATTCCTGAACTCCTTCCTCTTGGATTTTTTTGGCTGGTCTGGGAGGCACATTAACTCTCAAAATGTCTATCTAGGATTCTTCCTCTATCATGAGAATCATAACATTCCTCAGTCTTTCCAGGCCATGCAAAATCTTGGCTTCTTTCAATTGGTCATCCTTCTAGTGGTGTGTTTAAGTTGGTGTTTATGCCTCTTCTGATGCATTTCTATTTTCGTGATTTACCTTGACTATCTAGGTTCATTTACTCTAAGTGCATTATCCTTGGTTTCTACCTGTGTCAATTGTATCCAGCAATCCAGTTACTCTTGCTATCCTAGAGATTATCAATATCTTTGTTGTTGGTCTGCTTATGCACCATCACCAGATACAAATGGAATCCCTATGAAACAGGATACCCCCCTTCTACTCGATTTGGCCTTTTCACTGTCAACAATTACCTACACTGATTAACTGATTTATCAAGGCATCAAATTTCACAAGATAATCTGAGAAATCATAATCCTAAATAAATAGTTCTTTGAATAAATATTAGTCTAAATATTTGATTTAAGATCAGTAATCTGAAAACACTAATCCAAAATACTATTTTGATTTAGTCATTAATCTATAATTGTGAATCTGAATAAACATTAATCTTAAACCATAGTCCAAATAATCATTATTCCAAAACATTACTTTAATTATAGTCTGAATTAGTAATCATCAGATGTCAATCAAAATATTAATCTTCGAAGAACATATAATGTATTAATATGATCAAATATAAACTGAATTTATCAAAAGACGACTAACATAAACTATAGCATCCGGATTAACGATTCATCAGTTTTTATCATAAGGTCCTTAGGGTTTTTGCCCTAATTGTAGTCTCAGCCAAAGCAACAAATTATGGGGTAATATAATTATTATCTATAATCCATCTAACAATGCTTGCACCAAGTGCATTGCTTCAGCAAGATTATATCAGCACACTTTTCAATTGCTTTGAATTTCATTGAGCTCACACTCACAACCACCCACATTTCTCATAGAAATAACTTCAAAAGAATTTCAGATGTCTTCTACATCAAATTCAACCATATGACTAAAGTCTTTGATCTGCATGCAATGGCACAATAAGATGAGCATTTTGGGTGGCAACATAGCTCAGTCCATGTTTGTGAAGGTATTTAACCCAAACACTGTTGCATCTTCAATGTCCACATCATCTATTTTGTAATTTACTTCTACTTCATACATGATCTTCAGCACTAGGAAAGCAATCACCTTTAAATGGGTTGGAATCTATTTTATGAATTTTCCTGCAAAAGAAGTAATTGGGTATGACTAACAAACTGAATTTTATTTAAAAATTGAAAGGTATTTAAGACTGCTATTTGTCCTGGATGCTAAAATTTGATCTGCCAAACATCTACTGCACAATCCCACTTTTTTTGTATTATTTAGGACATGACAACATGCACTGAAAAAAATTCTCCATCTGCAATTTTTTGTGGACTACAAAAAATTCCCAACAATCATTAAATATTTACCAATTGTCTTTTGAGAGGATGTACCCATGTAGAACATCATCATTCACCCAAAAAAGCTTCATAATGAATTGAATTATTACAGTAAACCTGTTTATTCATGAGAGACATCTTCCAAGGAGATTCAAGATTTCTTGGACTGTGCTCTATTCCTCTAGAGAAGCAACTTCCAATATCTCATCGTCATCAAGGACAAATCCCTCAATATGTAAGAAATACATATTTCAATGGCCTTTTTAATTGCCCATCTCTCACTCTGCCTATGTGTTCTCATAAAAATCTTCAACATAAAGGTCTGCATACCTTGATTGTATATCTTCTCCATTCTTGTTCTTATTTGCATATACATCTGTCACCTGTTGCTCAAAGTTCTAGCAACAAAATCTAGCTGATTATCCAGATATTTCTTAACTTTTAAAAATCAACCAAAAATTGTCAGTTTTGACAATTTCAATCTTCATCCTCTAGCAAAGGACTCTATTATATGTTAAGGCATCGCAATCTGGTTGGTATAGCAAGTAAAGACAAATATGGTGACACCGTAGCTATATGAATTCTACATGATAGTCAGGAAAACCAAAATGTCATTTACCCTAACTATGTTAACATGCACCTTGTGATATGTTAGTGGTCACCTCAGTGATGGCAACTGAAGATTTTATAACAGCCCTTACAGTTACGGTGACAAACTCCATAATAGACTACTTTCCCAATGTAATAATCATTGCACAGATATGATGCAAGTTTCATTATTTTGTGTTCACCTTGTGTGGTTATATTTCATGCAATTAGAGGTACCCTTCATATTGATATACCCCTGTAAATATTGCTGGGACATGGACAAATATTTTCAAGTAACATGTTGATCCGATTTTCAGAATTCTGTACAAGTTTATCATTGCTGCCCCTTGAAGTAATTCAAGATATAGATTGGCAGTTATCTTATTTGAATCTGCAGTTATTATTTGAAGATAATATAAGCATTGAAACTGTTGGTTGCTGTTCAGTCATCGAATTATTTATGTCGAGTCCTTTGTCACTGAACAAAAAATGATGTTAATGATGACTTTGATCTGTTGGACCTGTCTAAGTGTAATGTCCCCATTTTCGTGAGCATAGAGTTCGGAGGATTAGCCTATCAATTGACCCTTGTAGGCTAGTGTTCAATGATTAAAGGGTCTAGTGGGTGTTAATAAGCTCTTCAGGTGGCTATTGACAATGTTTACCTCTCCAGATTGTTGGTATATTCTGAGGCTAAGCTATTCAGAGGTTTCTGGTTATGTTTTGAGGCACTTACTATTTATAGTAAGTCAATTGAGTGTCAGTGGCCAACCTTTCTATTTTTGAAAAGGCATCTGGATGAGTAGTGGTTTCTGTGGTTGACCACCTGGTTCTGACGGAATCGAGAAATAATGAGTATTTTTGGAGTTGACATTTTAATTAATTAAAAAGTGCACATCATTAAATGTTATTTGACTTTATTATTAAAAGGGGTATTTAATGATTATAAAATCAAGTTATATAAAGTGCATTTAAGTCAAATTATAAAGTGCATATTATGGGCACCTACTTGTGAAATAATATAAAGTGCCAATTGTAAGAGAGATATAAGTGATTATTAAAATATACTTTATATTATTTTGTTGTGCACCAAATGGAGGGAAAAGTAAATGAAATTAAAGTGAAATTTAATGAGATGAAACCAAATACAAATTGAATATTATATAAAAGCTTTTTGAAAAGAGATTTCATTCATTCTTTTGATCATTCAACATTTGTCTATTTTGAAGAAGCTTTGGCTTTGAAGAGGAAACCTAGGGTTTCGCTGTACATCCAATCTTAGAGAACGTAGCCTTTCTTCGGTTGTGTCGGTGGCTTCACATGGAGGCCACTTTCATGCATCATTGAAAAAAAATTCAGAAGGTTTCACCAGAGTCTGAATAAAATTGCAAGTCAGAAGTTATTGTCCCTGCTGCTACAGTACCCGCGCTACAGTACCCGTGCTACAGTGCTAGGCATTCATTGTTGTGGATTCTGAGCATTCGTTGGGTTTTCAGTGGTCTATAGAGCTGGACGCAGCCATTAGTAATGCTACAGGTCTGAAAATTAGGTGAGAGATGTGCAGATCTGTATGTGAATCGCCATTGTTGGAGGCTCATATCCCTAGCTCCTGCACCACGTGGGAGTTCTCTACGTTGTCAACACCTGTAGAGTGTTGCTGGCCATAGAAGTTGAGGACTGAATGTAATTTTCTGAGCATAAACTTTGGTATTTCTGCTATTGTCAACAACCATTCTCTAAGGAGTGTTGTCTATTGCTGGGCGTTTGCATTTATTGTATACCTGGGCTGTGCGTGAGCTTTTCCAGGGACTGTTGCTGCCTTTTCTCACTACGTGATCTCCATAACTGCAAATAAAAATCGGTTTACTGTTCACAGTGGCACGTGGGACTTTGGCAAGGTGTGTGAAGCATTTAGAAGGGGCGAATCTCCCCATACAACCATCGCCATAGCTGCTGTAGCACCTTTTCTGAGTGCTGGGCGTGTTCAGAGGTGCTAGAGGTGGTTCTTAGGTGCTGGACAACTGCAAACTACTTCCCATCACCATTATCCCGAGCTGCAACTACTACCTACAAGTTGCTGGGCGTATTTTACTGTGTATATTCTGCTGCATATACATTCTAACTGCTGTATAAGAGTCGTGGCAAGCTGGAAGAGAACCATCCTGTCTACATGCTCATAAACTGATATTTCTATGCTGTTATAGTTACTTATTCTGAGCTAGATATTGCTGCTATATTACTGCTCTAGTGGTATTGTAAATAAGAATCAGACTTGTGCACTTTGTGGTATGAAATCTGCACTTCTGTACCTTGGCATTACAGTCATAACATTGCTCAAAAATATAATTTTGCTGAGGGTTAATGCTTCATTTTATTGTGCTAAATAAGCTTACAGTCGGAAAAGTGCATTATATGGTAGTATCTTTGTTGAGTTTTATATGTGATGTGTAAACCACATAATCCATTAGGAATCACCAAGTTTTAGAATTGCATATAAACTGTTTGACAAAATGTCCAATCTTCCTAACTGAGACAAATCACAAAGAAATCGCAAAAAGATTGTTCCTTTTAGGGTGGGACAAACCAGTGGTATTAGAGTGGTCTCCTGCCATCCTGCTGGGTTAAAACAAACATTCAGTGAATCAACATCTTGCATCATTTGAGTGACCAGCACTAATAAGTTTCAGTTATGGGTTACATCAGTATTGAAGGAAAATCTAGGGAAGATTTGGAACGGAAAACCATCAAGCTCAAGGAAGGTTATGAACGGGAAGCCCCTCGATTCTTTGAGGACTATCAGAATATGCCAGATGATTTTAAAGCATAGTACTCTCATAATGATTATCTGAACTTTGTTGTCATCTTGAGTCCCAGAAAGATTGGATTGGTAAAGTATATTAGGAGGGTGTATAAGGAGAAAATTTCATCTAAAGGGGCAAAATTTAGTCATGGGCACAGTGTGAGCAGGTATGGTAGAACTACTAAATTAGATAATGAAGATGGTTCTACATCCAAACTCAATGATCAGGTTACAGGAACTCCCATAATGAGCAAGAACGAAATGAGAAGGCAAGGTCTATGTTTCTCTTGCAAAGGTTTTTGAGAGCCTAACCATCAATGCACGAATAATGAGGCAAGGGAGACTTATACACATGCTGATTTACATTGCAGCCATGTGACAGAAATTATGGCACTTGATACACTTAGTTTTCCTTTGAAGACACCTCTTTAACCAGCACTTGGCAATGGACAGTTAGCAAAGGATGAAATTTTGGTTGAGTTCCTTGAGGACGCTATAGATAAGTATGATGTAGCTCTTGATTTTTCGTTTTATGACAGTAGTCATAATGTCAAGCTTACTCATGAGATGGCAGCCATTCCTTGTGAGGATGATGGATGTGTGCAGTTCCCTAACATTGACACTCAAAATTTGGGTGTTAAAAATGATTAAGTGATGTGGATACAAGTCATTGCAAGTCTGATTTTGCAAATCAGACCTTAGAAAATTCACTTATTGGTGGTGGGTCCCAAGATAGCTCTTTGGATGGACATGCATCTACTTTGGAAGAAGTGTGTGATGATTATATCAAATCAACAACTTCTAACATGTCAGTTGGCCATCCTATGAGGTACATAACAACAGTACCTTTGTTGATGATGTGTGCAAAGTTGATTGCACACATAAAGGTGGTTTACAGATAGTGAGTGATGATGATTCAGCCTCTTATCATAGTGCTGATTATAAATCAGAAAATTTGTGTGGAGATGATTGGTCACAGGGGTATCATCATTTGGTAGGGCAACTGAAGGTTAATGATAGTATGATTGCTACAACTTTAGAACATTTTGATGTTGCTCGTCAGATGTTGGAAACTTATGGTCGGAGTTCTCCGATGACAGATGAGCACTATGATAGTGGATTCTCCCTTGCAGAGTTTCATGCACTTCGAGAAGCTTTTGGGATAATAAAACACAATTACCTACAGTTATTAGCTGACAGAGATTATCTTCTCGAGTGGGATGGGGTATTGTTATGATGCTCTTAAAGGGAAAGAGGAGGAGGTTGAAGAGTTCACTTATGAGCTTGAGGTTACCATGGACTCGTTGAAGAGCACTCAGTTGGCCCTTCAAGAGTCACAGTCACGAATTGATGAGCTTACCGTGGAGTTGAGCTTGGCGTAATTTTCACCATTACAGATACAGTTCAGACATCTATGACAATTATTGGTGATAAGCATACATCCACGGGTTGTGGTAATGAGCATATTGAGGGTGTGGCAACATCCATTTCATTACCAGGTGCAGGTGACACAGATGGGTTGAGTGCCTTGGATGAGATTAGCAAGGAATAGTGTGTTACACCTGGTGTTCTCGAGGATAATCCCATTACAGGTGATGCAGAGCAGGTGGTTGATAGCTCTTGTGTTGCAGTGGTGGATTCTCCAGGGAGTTTTGTGACAAATCACGACGCTACTCCATCTTCTTCATAGGAGATATGCAGAGTATCATTTCGTTGGGAGGTCGGTTCTCATGTTGATTTGTTTCCCTCTCTTGGAAGCAAATTAGTCTTTTTATCCCCTGTAGCTGATTTGATCGATAGCCTATTGAGTCACAAAGATGGAGAGATCAACTAAAGGTTACAGGAGAGAAGGTTGATTCAACCTTATCTCACTTTGACTTCACACATAAGTATGTTGAGTACTTACTTTGGAGAAATTTTTTTGAGGAGAAATAGTATGGGGTCTCGGTTGGTACTCATATTTGTGATTTGAACATCCGGAGTGCGTTGGAGGCGATAAAATCAGAGTATCTCCACTTGTTCCAAGGTAGAGAGTATGCTATTGGGTACGTGAAGAGACTTGGCATAGCATCTACCCAATTAGCTATTCAGGATTAGAGACGTGAGCCACCTTCTAATTCCAGTGATGAGAGCGATGAGGAGTGTGTTCCCCATAACTATGACAGTCAGCCATTGATAGAGGTTGGAGCATTTTGACTGCATAGTGAGGAGTGCTCATCACTTCTCCTTTAGTCCACACATTGATGATCTGATGAGGAGTAGGTGTGGATTGGCTCGAGATTCCTATCATCCACTGTGGGATGAAGAGTTGCCATCTTCAGAAGATGGAACTAGAGATTGCAGGTGTCTGACTTGGTTGTTTTTAGAGGATTACTTGCAGAGTCAAAGTTCAGATGACCATCATGCAAATGTGTATCAGGCAGAGTTTGCATCTTCTTTGTCACTAAAATCTCCCTTGGAGACATGTCTTTAGAGAGTTGCAGTGGTAGTAGTCATGATGGCATGTGTAGTCCTTATAGCGGTGGTGACAGGGTCGACATTGCAGTTTGGATGGATTCCGATGGGTTACTTCATCATTCTCAGCGTGGTGAAGTTGATGTCAGGACAGTGCAACGAAAGTCAGAGGATGATACACATGGCAAACTTCTATTTTGGTCGTGGGATCCAGGGATCATTTTGTTTGGTAGATTGGTCTACGTTGTGGTAGTTGTTCACAGCAGTACTGAGCATGGTTCAGTATTTTTCTAATGGGTGCAATGGACAAGTAGTTGGGCATTTTACAGAGTGATTTGGGATCCTAACATTCAACTGAGCGTTGATCGCAGAGTTTGGGATCCTTCTGGTGCATCAGGATTCCAGATAGAGCTTACTGGCGGTTTACACAGCATGTAAAGTTTGCAGAGAGCATTCAGTTTCATCTTTGATTTATTTGTACATGTTTTGATTTTGATGCACATTTCTCATGTGCATGTATTGGACAGATGGTATGATGGATATCCTTGCGCAGTTGTGTTTATGCTAGTGCTACAGGAGTTAGTTAGAGATGTGTGGGACATTTCGCGGTTCTTCCTTTGGGCCTCCGGTGGAATGGAGTTTCTTTGCAGTGGAGATTGCTTGGGGACAAGCAATTTCAGGGAGCGGACTGTAATGTCCCCATTTTCGTGAGCATCAGAGTTCGGAGGATTAGCCTATCAGTTGACCCTCGTAGGCTAGTGTTCAGTGATTAGAGGGTCCAGTGGACGTTAATGAGCCCTTTAGGTGGCAGTTGACAGTGTTTACCTCTCCAGACTGTTGGTATATTCTAAGACTAAGCTATTAAGAGGTTTTTGGTTCCATTTTGAGGCACTTACTATTTATAGTAAGTCAGTTGAGTGTCAATGGCCAACCTTACTATTTTTGGAAAGGCATCTGGATGAGTAGTGGTTTATGTGGTTGACCACTTGGTTCTGACGGAATCGAGAAATAATGAGTATTTTTGGAGTTGACATTTTAATTATTAATAAAGTAATAATTAATTAAAAAGTGCACATCATTAAATGTTATTTGACTTTATTATTAAAAGGGGTATTTAATGATTATAAAGTCAAGTTATATGAAGTGCATTTAAGCCAAATTATAAAGTGCATATTATGGGCACCTACTTGTGGAATAATATAAAGTGCCAATTTTAAGGGAGATATAAGTGATTATTAAAATATACTTTATATTATTTTGTTGTGCACCAAATGGAGGGAAAAGTAAATGAAATTAAAGTGAAATTTAATGAGATGAAGCCAAATACAAATTGAATATTATATAAAGGCTTTTTAAAAAGGGATTTCATTCATTCTTTTGATCATTCAACATTTGTCTATTCTGAAGAAGCTTTGGCTTTGAAGAGGAAACCTAGGGTTTCGCTGTAAATCCAATCTTAGAGAACGTAGCCTCTCTTCGGTTATGTTGGTGGCTTCACACGGAGGCCACATTCGTGCATCATTGAAAGAAATTTCAGAAGGTTTCACTAGGGTTTGAATAAAATTGCAAGTCAGAAGTTATTGTCCCTGCTGCTACAGTACCCGCGCTACAGTGCTAGGCATTCATTATTGTGGATTCTGAGCATTCATTGGGTTTTCAGTGGTCTATGGAGCTGGATGCAACCATTAGTAATGCTACAGGTCTGAAAATTAGGTGAGAGATGTGCAGATCTGTATGTGAATCGCCATTGTTGGAGGCTCATATCCCTAGCTGCTGCATCACGTGGGAGTTCTCTACGTTGTCAACACCTGTAGAGTGTTGCTGGGCATGGAAGTTGAGGACTGAATGTAATTTTCTGAGCATAAACTTTGGTATTTCTGCTATTGTCAACAACCATTCTCTAAGGAGTGTTGTCTACTGCTGGGCGTTTGCATTTATTGTATACCTGGGCTGTGCGTGAGCTTTTCCAGGGACTGTTGCTGCCTTTTCTCACTACGTGACCTCCATAACTGCAAATAAAAATCGGTTTACTGTTCATAGTGGCACGTGGGACTTTGGCAAGGTGTGTGAAGCATTTAGAAGGGGCAAATCTCCCCATACAACCATCGCCATAGCTGCTGCAGCACCTTTTCTGAGTGCTGGGCGTGTTCAGAGGTGCTAGAGGTGGTTCTTAGGTGCTGGACAACTGCAAACTACTTCCCATCACCATTATCCCGAGCTGCAACTACTACCTACAAGTTGCTGGGCGTATTTTACTGTGTATATTCTGCTGCATATACATTCTACCTGCTGTACAAGAGTCGTGGCAAGCTGGAAGAGAACTGTCCTGTCTACAAGCTCATAAACTGGTATTTCTATGCTGTTATGCTGTTATAGTTACTTATTCTGAGCTAGATATTGCTGCTATATTACTGCTCTAGTGGAGGTGGTTCTTAGGTGCTGGACAACTGCAAACTACTTCCCATCACCATTATCCCGAGCTGCAACTACTACCTACAAGTTGCTGGGCGTATTTTACTGTGTATATTCTGCTGCATATACATTCTACCTGCTGTACAAGAGTCGTGGCAAGCTGGAAGAGAACTGTCCTGTCAACAAGCTCATAAACTGGTATTTCTATGCTGTTATGCTGTTATAGTTACTTATTCTGAGCTAGATATTGCTGCTATATTACTGCTCTAGTGGTATTGTAAATAAGAATCAGACTTGTGCACTTTGTGGTATGAAATCTGCACTTCCGTACCTTGGCATTACAGTCATAACATTGCTCAGAAATATAATTTTGCTGAGGGTTAATGCTTCATTTTATTGTGCTAAATAAACTTACAGTCTGAAAAGTGCATTATATGGTAGTATCTTTGTTGAGTTTTATATGTGTGATGTGTAAACCACATAATCCATTAGGAATCACCAAGTTTTAGAATTGCATACAAACTGGTTGACAAAATGTCCAATATGCCTAACTGAGACAAATCAGAAAGAAATCGCAAAAAGATTGTTACTTTTGGGGTGGGACATTACAGTGTATATACAAGACTAATTTGACTCGAGCCTTGCAATGTAGGTCAGTCTTGATACTACCCTTGCATTTGTAAACCTTCTCTTTCTCCTTATCCATTGACTCATCACAAATGCATTGATTCTAAAGTGTCCTGAGAAGGAGAGAACAAATTATAATTTTAAAAAACAACAGTGGAATAGTGAACGAGAGAATAACAGATATGCTTGGTATGTCTTGAAGCCTGTTATGAATGTCACTCATACTTAACAGTTCGAACAACCCATATGACAGAATACAAACAAGTTTTCATCTTAGACCTTTGCCGTTGCAACCAATAAATTCAGAACATGATAAACAATAAAATCACCGAGATTTTCAATGGATGCACTACATTTTCCTCAGCAGTGCATGCTTTATGGCATACTAAGGCATTTCAATATTGTGTTATATGATAACTGATAAGCGAGTGGAATGTTATACACCTACTGTAATACCCCAACTTTTACATCATCATAATAATGATATAATACACGATTTAATCATTTATTAAAGAAATAAAGAAACAATCACATAGTTAACCCAACTAACATATTAATTAAATAAAAACAACGAAGTTGAAAGAACTATTCAAGATTAATCTTAAATATCATAACACATATATGCTCATATATCCAAAATATACATATTGAGAATCAAAGTAGCAATACAAAATATCATCCAATATTACATAAATATCCTGTCCCAAGCTACATTACACATCAAAGGCACAAATGCCTGTGGGCATTACATCTATGCTAATGGTATTATGTCATGTATGAGTTTATGAACAGCTGACTTGTGGGCATTACATCTATGCCAATGGTATTATGTCATGTATGAGTCTATGAACAGCTGAGTATTATCCCCTTGGTTAGTTACCGTGGTGATAACACAGTAATGCTGGTTGGAGGTAGCTCCCCTAAGGCTCATATACAAGATCTAATGGATAAGAGTCATCCAAATGTATAATATGGATTGAGGATTAGCCTCCCCAAGATTATTAGATGAGTTTAGGATTTAGGGTTTAGGGTTTAGTTGAGATAGTGATATAGTGTGGTATGTTCAACTTTCACAGTGGGAAATCTTGTGTAGTGATTCCTTTCTTAAAGAGTACTATATGTTGTAAGTTGTAACCCTATCTCCAAGGCATTCATCTCTAAAGAAGGGCGAGAAAGTCTCACAACAGAGAAGCAAAGGGAAGAAGATAACAAGAGATTCCCTGACCAACCTTGATGACATTATCCAGATCCAGCAACCATATGATCTAGAAACAATATCTAACAGGCCATCACGGGAATGGGAGAGGATTCATCTCTAAAAGTGATAGGTAGCCTTATCATAATGAGTTCAAGTTGGAAAAAATCCAGGCATAAAAAGAACAGCTCTTCCAACAACATAGCCTTCAACAGGATCATTGCAAGAGTCAAGACCATGTTGATTGCAGGAAAAACCCAGCGCTTCATAAGCAGATGAAGGGGATGAAGGGCACTGTGGATTTTTCAGTGGCAGGTCTTGCCAAATGGAATTTTGTAAATTTGCAAGTCTGCTTCTGCCCAGTTAATATGGCTAAGACACTGGAATATATACTATTCATTATACCTTGTTGGCATTTCAATTAGCACCTCTGGAGTGCTTATTGTAAATGGACAGCTATTGCAAGTGTGTTAGTACATGCTCTTCGGATTATAGAGAGGAAGATCTCTCTCTGCTGATTTTCTATGTAAAAAAGGGCGTACTAAGGTTCCTATCGTTTTTACTCGGCGGCAGGACACAAGGGTGCATAAACACAATGCACCGTAGCTAAGCTTTTTCTCTGGTTTCCGCAGATCTTAACTACGACTAACTAGCTTCTAGACTATCCTACCTCCTCAAGACAAACAGAGCATGAGGGCGTAGGAGCAAAATGGATGGGTTGGATCACTTGAATCCTTCGTCTCAATGGAATATTGTCGAGGCTCTGAACTCTCGGATATATACCAAGATAAGGCTCGATACAAGTAAACACTCTTTTATGGTAAACTGGATTTGAGACTTGCCAAGGAGGAGGAACCCCTGTCCGAGGTGTAGGCTTGGAAACAGCTCACTGGAAACAACAAGGTACGATGACATGACTAACAGGATTCCCAAGGAGGTGACGACACATGTCCAAAGTGTAGAAGCTATTTAGTCGTAGTTAAGATCTGTGGAAACCAGAGAAAAAGCTTAGCTACGGCGCATTGTGTTTATGCACCCTTGTGTCCTGCCGCTGAGTAAAAGAGATAGGAACCTTAGTACGCCCTTTTTTACATAGAAAATCAGCAAAGAGAGATCTTCCTCCCTATAATCCGAAGAGCATGTACTAACACACTTGCAATAGCTGTTTGTTTCCAATAAGCACTCCAGAGGTGCTAATTGAAACGGCAACAATTTTCTGGCGCCCACCGTGGGGCAACGAGGCATAAAACTTCAAGAAAAGCTTAACGCTTTTATGACACGAAATGGGTATCTGGCATCCTTGGGCACCAATTGAACAACCTAATCTTGCTCCAGCAACTCTCCAACCAAATCTTACATTCATTGAAGGAGAGCAAACGGACATCATCAGTAGCTTGCGTACTTTCATCTTTGAAAAGAATACATCAACAGCTCAGTGGAGAGCCGCAGCTATTACTCTGGACAAGGAAGAAAGAAAGGCTGGTCTTGCAGCTGAGAGACCAGTGTTACCACCACCCGCGTGGCAGTAAGCATCCTGGCTCACCAAGTATACGTACGGAGGAGAAATAATCCCCATTTTCAAGAAGACATCGGAGAAGCATCCGATATTGAGCAAAACTTTGAAGAGGTTCCTGAACACTTTCTAGAAGAACACTAGCAAGAACCTCCAGCTCAAGCAATGGCGGACAACCGCCTCTATAATGCAATGCTCATAACAATAGCAATGGCCGTAACAACGGTAACAACGGCAATGACGGCAATGACCGCAATGGCCACAATTACAATGATGGCAATGGCAATGGCAACGGTAACGGTAACGGCAACTACAACAACGGATATAACCTATTCGGCAATGGCCGTAATGCAAGACCCGTGAGACGCCAAGCACCTTTGCCATGGGGTAACAACATTGGTCCCTTGGCCTTACAAGGCAATCATGACCTTCCAAAGGGATCACAAAAGCACTTCCCAAGATTTTCCAACAACGGGGCTAAACACCCTGACGAGCATCTATCAGCATTCACAGCGGCTTGCTCCATTCTGTCCATGCCACATGAAGATATCACCGTTCGACTTTTTGTCGAAACTCTTGAAGCAAATGCTTCCGATTGGTTCCACCACTTACCGACGGAAGCAATCAGAAACTAGGAGGACATGAGCGACAAATTCTTGGCGAGATTCAAACCCGCCAAAGATAGCCACCAGTTATTTGCCCGGTTATCTCACTCTAAGATGGAGCCTATAGAACCGATGAGAGAATTTGTAGCAAGGTTTAATCGCCTAGCTACACATCTTTCTCACACACTCAACCCATCAAACGAGATTCTGATGAGCAGCTTCGTCAATGCCCTACCCTCAGAGATAGCCTTTTTCATCAAAGGAAGTCACGAAGAAGACTTACAAATTGCACAAGAGAAAGCTATCGAGATCGAGGATCACATGATGACCACGGGAAAGATGAAGGGAGATGCTATCAAATAGCTGGTCCAAGCATCAACAGATCCATTGCTACAGAAGGTAGCAAACGAGGTGACTATCCTAAAAAGACAGTCACCCAATCAAGCGCAACAAGCACTGCCCACACCACCACAGTACCAGCCTCAATAGCAGTACCAGCCTCAACAGCCGTACCAGCCAAAGAGGAATAATTTCCAACCTTTCAACAACAACAACTACAAGCCTCGAAATCAAGGACCTCCTCAAAGAGGAGTAGAGGCCGAGAAATCTAATATGTTCTGTTGTTTCCATGATACAGACGAACACACCGGATCCACATGTCCTGAGAATCAAAGACTAGACCAAATCATGGGATATGCCGAAGATTGAGCACCCAGCTCAAGTTCAGTACCTTCAAATGCGAATGTTGTCTCACCGCAAACGGACAACTTTGATGGTGAGTCCGCAACGGGATACTTTCATAGCGAACCCGAAAATCAAGAAGAAGAAGATTACCGTCAGTACTCTCTTGCTGTCAACCACGAGAACATGTCGACGCTTGTGTTCACTCGCGCTCAACATTTCAAAGCACAGAAAGAAGAAGAAGACAGATGGAAGTCAAATGAAAAGGGAAAAGAAGCTTCCACTTCTAATCCCAAGTCTACACAGGAGAATGTCACACCAAACGCTCAAGATCCGTCTTCAACGAACTTTGACATTGTGACGTCTATGATGAAGACGAAGGTACAGATCTCACAACTGGAATATCTCCAAGATCATCCCGATCAAATGGATCGGATTCTCAAAGTAGTACAAAAGCAGGCTGTCATCCAGCCTACGTTGCTAGCATCTTCCGTACCAATGGGAGAAAAGCCAAAACCCTTCTACATATCTTTGTATATGGGAGGTTATAAGCTCAGCAACTGCATCATCGACTTTGGAGCATCGGACAACGTCGTGCCTTTGCAAATCATGAACTCATTGGGACTATCATGCACCGAAACTCACAACAAGTGTTACTCACTTGAATCAAAACCGGTGCCGTTAGTCGGCCAGCTGAAAGATGCACAAGTAAGACTAGCGTCCTGTCAAGAGAAGAAGATCATGATGACCATCCTCGTAGCTGACATTCCAATCAGTTATGGGATGTTACTAAGCCGAAGCTTTTGCAAAGATCTCGAAGGCGAGATTCAATTGGATTGGTCGTATGCGACCATTCCACTAAAGAAAGGTAGCTTCAAGTTGGAACCAGAGGCTAAGTCGAAATTCACGATGGTGAAATCTCAGGATCTCCAAGCACAAGTGCTACATCAAAGTACGGGTCCTAGTACATATGCCATGCTGTCCGAAGTGACCGAAGAAGAAAAGAAGGTTGCATTTGCCACAAGTACATCAAATGAAGTATCAAAGATGTGGACAATGCAATTCGATGGAAGTTGCTCAACAACAGACTCAGGAGCGGGAGTTGTCATTACCTCTCCTGAAGGAGTTTTATATCCATTTGCTTATCGCTTGCAGTTCGATAACATGAACAACACTGCAGAATACGAAGCGCTTATACTAGGCCTCAAGAATGCAAGGGATATGGGTATAAAATACCTTCAAGCCGAAGGCGATGCAGAGCTGATCGTACAACAGGTCAGAGATCGCTATCAAGTCAAAAAAGGCCGCCTTCAGGCTTACCGACAAAGGGTGTGGAATGTTATTGATTGGTTCGAAGCATTCAACATCAAGTACATTCCACACGAGAAAAATAGCAGAGCAGATGCCCTTGCGGTATCAGCTGCACTCTTCATGCCTCATTTTGATTTCCGTCAGAATGCCTTCGCTATTGAGCTCGTGTACAGGCCATCTGTCCCCGACAATTGTGAAAATTGGCAAGTCTCTGATGATGATGATGACATCAAGGAGTTCCTCTACATGGGGGGCAATTACAAAGAACTATTCTTTGAAGGAAGTACCTCTCCTTTCAAAGAATCCATAGCAGAAGATTCTGAAGCAACGGAATCTGGCATCATCCAACTAAGAGGTAACAACATCCCCAAGGGCCTAGTATCCTTGGAGGATATATTTGACAAGCATGATAGACATGTGCAAGATCAAAGAGATTCAACTAGCAAAACATCCGCTGAGTATAGTCAAATCAACATCGGCACTGAAGATAAGCCTCAACTTGTCAACTTAGGAAAGGGTTGCACCACGGAGGAAAGCAACAACTTTATCTCCTTATTCAGACAGTACAAGGATGTCTTTGCATGGACTTATCAAGATCTGAAAGTCTTCACGCCAAAGGAATTGTCTCATACAATTCCACTCAAGTCAGATATCAAGCCTTTTAGGCAAAAGCAGAGGCACTACAACCCGCGTGTTCAAGATACAATCTACGCGGAGGTACAGAAGATGGTGGACGCCAAGATCATATTTCCAATCCATCATTCTACCTGGGTGTCCAATATTGTTCCTGTGCGCAAAAAGAACGGAGAAATCTGGATTTGTGTCGACTTCAAGAACCTGAACCAATTGTCGTTAAAGGATAATTATCCTTTACCTATCATGGAACATACCTTGCAGACAGTTTCCAGATCGGAGATGTTATCATTACTTGACGGCTTTTCCGGGTACAATCAAATTGCGATGGCTAAGGAGGATCAAATCAAGACAGCGTTCACCACCCCGTGGGGAATGTTCGCCTATGAGAGGATGCCCTTTGGCCTCATCAACGCCGGTGCCACCTTCCAACGAGCCATGGACTTGGCATTTGGAGATCTAAAGAACAAAGTGATAGTCATCTACCTTGACGACCTTACTACTTTCTCACGGAAGCGGCAAGATCATTTTCAACACTTAGTGAAAGTGTTCGAGAGATGTAAGTATCACCACATATCCTTGAATCCAAAGAAGTCTATCTTTGCGGTGATGGAAGGCAAACTACTAGGCCATATCGTCTCCAAAGAGGGAACTCGAATCAATCCAGATCGAGTGGATTCTATCAATAACCTATCTCTCCCAACCAATACTACTCAAGTTCACTCTTTCTTCGGAAAGGTAAACTTCATACGAAGATTTGTACCTGACTTCTCAAAGTTGACCAAGGATATATCAGCAATGATGAAGAAGACGGCCGCCTTCAAATGGACTGACAAAGGAAAAGAGGCGTTCATCAAGATTAAAGAAGCCATCAGTAAGGCACCAGTGCTGGTTCGGCCCAATTTCAGTAAGGAATTCATTCTTTACTGTTATGTGTCGGAGTACACTCTCTCTGCCATACTAACCCAGAAGCTGAATGGGGAGTCGGAATCGCCAATTGCTTTCATGAGCAGTAGTTTCAAAGACAGCGAATTCCGCTACTCCCAGATTGAAAAGAACGCCTATGCTATCGTGAGAGCTGTGAAAATTTTTAGATTCTACATCTTAAATGCTCACACAACAGTCTATGTCACTGACCCTGCAATCAAGAGTATCCTAACTCAGCAAGAGATGGGGACTAAAAGAGGCAACTGGATCGCCAAGGTCCAGGAGTATGATGTAGATGTCAAGCCGATCAAACTCGTCTGCAAGAGAAGTCTGTGTCAGCTCATGGCGGAAGATGGTGATCTAAAACATCAGGCGGCTGATGGTGAAATAGGGACAGAAACTGAAGAAGACCTTCCAATGGTCTTACTGGTTGATTTTGCGGAGGAGTGGTACTCAAAACTATGGTACTACGCAACCTATGGAGAATGTCCAAACCACTTGGACAAACAACAGAAAAGAACCCTGAGGTTAAAAGCACAAAACTATGTGCTGCAAGGCAACGTTCTATACAAGCATGGACTTGATGGAACGTTCTTGCTTTGCGTCAGTAGAGACCAACAACGGCGGTTGTTGGAAACATTTCACAACGATGCATGTGGTGGCCACTTTTCATCAAGGGTCACAACATTCAAAATTCTGCAAGCACAGTTCTTCTGGCCAACTCTGTTCCGCGACGCATATGAATGGGTGCGACAATGTCAACAGTGCCAACATTTTGTTGGCAAACTCAAGCTAGCAGCCATTTCACTGAGACCAATAATAATAGATGCTCCATTCCAGCAATGGGGTATCGACTTCGTAGGTCCGATAAACCCACATTCCAGTTAAGGACATGTCTATGTCCTTACGGCAACGGATTATTTTACCAAATGGGTTGAAGCAGTTCCTACGAAGAATGCTACTTCCGAAATTGTGTGCACATTCCTCAAAGAAAACATCATCACACGCTTCGGAGTACCAAGGAAGATCGTGACCGACAATGCTACAAGCTTCTCATCAGAGGAGTTAGTAGAATTCTGTTTCGACTATGGCATCACATTGTCCCATTCTTCAGATTACTATCCACAAGGCAATGGATAGGCCGAGTCATCCAATAAGAACATAGTCACAATCATGCGCAAGATGGTTGAAACCAATCAACGGGCTTGGCACATTAAGTTATACGACGCTGTTTGGGCTGATAGGATCACACCCAAGAGAGCTATCGGCACTTCCCCCTTTGTTATCATATATGGCACTGAAGCGATGCTACCCATCACTTTGGAGTTGTCAGCTTTGCAGCTGGCATTTGCAGTAGAAGATGAAGAGTTCAAGGATCCAATCCAAAAGCGCATTCTGTGTCTAACACAATTGCAAGAGGAGAGGGTGGAGATTGTTGATAAAATCACTCAGCACCAAGAAAGAGTGAAGAAGATCTTCGACAAGAAGGCTTGGCAACAAGACTTCGAGATTGGAGATAGAGTCCTGCTGTGGGACAAGAGACATGAACCAAAAGGAACGCACGAAAAATTTTACTCCCTTTGGTTGGGCCCGTTCCTGATACATGATGTTGCAGGAGAGAATTCTTACATTCTCTCACATTCAGATGGAAGGCTCTTTCCATTGCCCTACAGCGGTATTAAGGGAGAGATTTCAAAGAAGAAGGGGCATCGACCAAGTGGGAAGTCTATATACCTCTACAAGCAGACCATATCCGGCCAAGATGCAAGTCACACAAGGAGGAGGTATTCAAATTAGAACAATAGTTACATGTTGGAAATCCGTGTCAGCAAGTTACCCATTCACACTTCGTTATAAAATTATGATCAAGCAATAGCATCCTTATATGACATCAATATATACCAGGATCAACAATAAGGATTGTGATTGTAAGACATAAAGCCAAGATTTATCTTACTTAAAGCATTTAAGGGGTAAAATATATTAAGCTTGTGATTCTAGGGCAAGATTGAGGATTACCCCAATCAAGGGACATTACAGAGTCCTGCTGTGAGACAAGAGACACGAACCAAAAGGAATGCACGGAAAATTTTACTCCCTTTGGTTGGGCCCGTTCCTGATACATGATGTTGCAGGAGAGAATTCTTACATTCTCTCACATTTAGATGGAAGGCTCTTTCCACTGCCCTACAGCGGACAGTACTTGAAACATTTCATCCCTTCAGGGATGGGGTGAGTGTATTGTAGATAATTTTTTCGCTTTATTGTTATGTTATGTTATTCCCCGTTCCATAAAGTATTGTCGTGTTTTAGGTGATTTCTTAGGAAGTCTTGTTTTAGGTGAATAAATAGGTGAGCCCCAATAATGAAGGTGAACTTCCCCAATAATGAAGGTGAACTTCAAGTTATTATGTGAAATAGGAAATGAGTCCTGACTCCGTTACCCAACTAATAAAGTACTGGTCTACGAAACTCGAGATTCTCGGTTCTCCTATGCCGTAGGTATCCGACATGGTCACCAGAAGGAGCCTAATGTTACACCCAAAATGAAATTTTTGGCATTTTGCTTAAATTGAGCTAAACAATGTAAAAATGCCATCGAAAGTATGTTTTAGGTCAAACCAAACATGAAGTCTTTGTGGGTTTTTGTCAAGGAACCTATGGTTAAAATTCTAAAAATATAAAAATTAGGGTTTTATGCCCCTATTTTTAAGGAAACCCTTAAAAATAGGACCTTCGCGGAAATGATTGAAAATAATTCTCATAGGGTTAATTGACTTCACGATCACACTGATCAAGTCAAAATTATCAAAAGACATGTTTTACTCTGGTGGGTCTATTCCCATTTTTCAGGAACAAAGTTAGGAGCTCCACAACCATTAATGGCAGATTGGCCAGTACCGAGTGCTGAAAGCTAAACCTCAAAAGCTCCAACGAAGAAGCCGTGGTGGAAAAGGTCAAAAAGATGTTATAGCGAGGGAGTTTCTCAAAACAAAAAAGGCCAAAATTTAGCTAACTCTAGAAGGTGCACGTTTTGCTGCCAAGGCAAAACACAGTCTAAAGGTGAAAAAGGCACCCCTCTTGAAGAAAGGCGCCCTTGGATCTCAGAGGACAAATCAAGTCACTTTACATCTTCAGCTTAGTCATCCTCTTCACTTTCGTGCTGGCTCGACAACAAAACAATTAGCAAAATCATTTGATTCAAGGATCATTGACCAATCGTCAGCAAAGTATGGAGGATCCATTAGCAATGAAGATGCCAAATCAGAGAGCTTCATGGTAAAAGCGCCCCTACTAGCCAGGGGCGCCCCTCAGTTACAGGCACCAGATGAATCCATCTGCTATAACTCTATACATGTTATCTTTCCAGCTTCCTCCCAACTATGTGATCAATCTGACAGGAGGTTCACAAGACACGCCAAACGATCACACACTGAGATCAAGCAGAAAAAGCTAGAATTGAAGAACTGGAAAGACAAGACAGAAACTGGCTAAGGCATTGCCAAAAGTGCCCCTCTTGAAGAAAGGCGCCCTTTCTTGAAGGCAACCAGATTCAGTCAGAATCTTCACTGCCTCCCAGGATGACCTTCTTAGCTATGACCAGTCTCGTCAGCAAGAACTTCTGACAAATCAATCATCTGATGGAGGAAGTCAAAGACAGGCAGTTCACAGCATGAGGAAAACCAGTCAAAAGCTAAAAGCACCCCTGCTAGCCAGGGGCGTCCTTAAGTTTGAAAGACCAAAACTTGCCATCTTCAACTGAGAATTCAGTCATCCTAAATAGGACCAAGCTGGCTAACCGATGCATCATCAAGCAGAGTCATTTGATTCATCTAAGCATCGAGAACGTCAGATCAAAGCAAAGAGGGTCTAAAAAGTCACAACGAAGAACAGTCAATGAAAATTGACTAAGGAATTGTCAAAAGCGCCCCTCTCAAGGAAAGGCGCCCTTCTTTCTGGAGGCCTAAACTCAATTTTCTGAGTTAATCTCTCCCAGGCATATCTTGTCAAGTTGATCCCACCTCAACAACAGAACTGCCAGCCACTGCCAAAGATCAATTGAGTAACCTGAATCAAAGATCAAACAGAGGCACTTCAGCTTGCAAAATGGACAAAAAAGACCAACTTCAAGGATAGACGCCTAAAGGAAGTCAAAGCAATAACGTTGACTTGAATTAGCAAATTTGGAACCAAAAAGAGGCCAAACACTCCACAATCAGTGGAAATCACCTTTTGGAACTCCAAATCAGACCTAAATCATAAGTTGGAATCCATATTTGGTGGATCTCAACTCAAATCACCTTATATTCTTGCTAGGCGTCCCATTCTTCATTATTCTTTTGCAAGTTGAAGGATAAAACAGAAAATAGCTCCCAAGAACACATTTTCAAGATCAAGCAGAGGTTTTGGACGGATCTTCAATATTTTGAAGATCAGCAGCAGTAAAAGTATTCTTCCCTGATGATTGTTTCCAGAAGCAGATTATAGCAAAGTGGCAGTTTATAACTCCAATCCACCTTCTGCCTACTTCCTCTATTTCTGTCTATATTTCTTTGCATGTCACAGGAAACGACAGATTACCTCAGATCTGATCAACTGGGTCTGATCAGCGCATTTTTCCAGCAAAACCCATCTTCTCAGATTTGCCAGAATCAGCAAAGTTGCTACCCCTATTTTTAGGGATCTTCCGGAAAAATCTCCAAATCAAACATCCAAGGAACTGGGTCTATTGAGCCTCCAAGCACAAACAAAACCCACGCGCCAGATTTTTCCCGAAAAAAATACTTCTCGGTAGACGCTATATTTAAGGGTTTCGGGAAAGTGTCAGAACAAGGTCAAGTGCCCAGTCAATCTTTAAGTCTTGCAGAATGCAGTACTCCCAGGTACAATACAAGACCAAGACGGTCTTGTACCATGATTATCTGAAAAGAACTGACACAGACTTATGGCAAAAAAATCCAAAAGTCAGTTCTGAGAACTTGGAGGGCATGAACCAAATTACATTGCAGAACATTGAAGAGTCTGGCTTATTCCAAGCTGCATCCATTCCGATCACTTTACAGAGCATTGAGCTTGTAACTGCTTGCACAAAACATTACAACCCTACTACAAGAGAGATCCTGTCAGTGGACGGAAAGGTGATTTGCAACTTAAAGCCGAAGGACATAGAGACATGTTTTGCAATTCCACCATGCCATACCAGGAAGGTCGTATCTATGACAGAATGCGAAAAGGCATTCGAGGCTTCAAGGGATGAGTGTTCACTTATAATGGCAAAACATTGGTTAAAACGAAGAGAACCAGCTTGCCCAAATTGGTTGGGCGAGGAGAATTCAAAGATGAGTATGGAGTGTTAATCACTCTACTCAACAGAGTCACTGGACAAGAAGAGGGAAAATCCTTCCAGCCATGGATGTTCTATATTATTGGCAAAATAATCAGCAGGGAAAGAACATTACGACTGGGCCTCTCTGATCAGTGACACACTCCACCAACAATTTACCAAGTTTCTAGAAGAGCACCGTTTCCACATGTGTTCCTACCTGGTATACCTGATAGCCTTCCAAGGCGATTTCAAAACACTAAACACGGTGGGTGCCAGAAAATTGTTAGCGTTTCAATTAGCACCTCTGGAGTGCTTATTGGAAACGGACAGCTATTGCAAGTGTGTTAGTACATGCTCTTCGGATTATAGAGAGGAAGATCTCTCTTTGCTGATTTTCTATGTAAAAAAGGGCGTACTAAGGTTCCTATCTTTTTTACTCAGCGGCAGGACACAAAGGTGCATAAACACAATGCGCCGTAGCTAAGCTTTTTCTCTGGTTTCCGCAGATCTTAACTACAACTAACTAGATTCTAGACTATCCTACCTCCTCAAGATAAACAGAGCATGAGGGCGTAGGAGCGAAATGGATGGGTTGGATCACTTGAATCCTCCTTCTCAATGGAATATGGCCGAGGCTCTAAACTCTCAGATATATACCAAGATAAGGCTCGATACAAGTAAACACTCTTTTACAGTAAACTAGATCTGAGATTTGCCAAGGAGGAGGAACCCCTGTCCGAGGTGTAGGCTTGGAAACAGCTCACTGGAAACAACAAGGTATGATGACCTGACTAATAGGATTCCCAAAGAAGTGACGACACCTGTCCAAAGTGTAGGCTGAAAGACAAATCATTAGACAACATCAAACGATAATGATCAATGACAAAATATCCAAGGAGGCGACGACACCTGTCCAAGGAGGAGATTGAAACAATGCACTATTTTGAACAAGACTTTGAATAGACTCAAGTATTTAGATCAAGCAAGCATGCGCCATCTGATTTATTTCTTCAAGCTTTCTCCAAAGAATTACAAAGGTCGGGACAGCAAAGGCACGAAATCATGCACAATTACAATCAACCAACGAACTCTCATCCAAGAGTGAACCTTTATTTGCTAAGCAAAATTGTTGTGCCATTGTTGCCAGAGTTAGCTTGTTTATATCTGTTCACTCTTGGATAAGAGTTCATTGGTTGATCTAATTGTGCATGATTTCGTGCCTTTGCTGTCCCGACCTTTGTAATTCTTTGGAGAAAGCTTGAAGAAATAAATCAGATGGCGCATGCTTGCTTGATCTAAATACTTGAGTCTATTCAAATTCTTGTTCTAAATAGTGCATTGTTTCAATCTCCTCCTTGGACAGGTGTCGTCGCCTCCTTGGATATTTTGTCATTGATCATTATCGTTTGATGTTGTCTAATGATTTGTCTACACTTTGGATAGGTGTCATCACCTCTTCGGGAATCCTATTAGTCAGGTCATCGTACCTTGTTGTTTCCAGTGAGTTGTTTCCAAGCCTACACCTCGGACAGGGGTTCCTCCTCCTTGGCAAGTCCCAAATCCAGTTTACCGTAAAAGAGTGTTTACTTGTATCGAGTCTTAACTTGGTATATATCCGAGAGTTCAGAGCCTCGGCCATATTCCATTGAGACGGAGGATTCAAGTGATTCAACCCATCCATTTCGCTCCTACGCCCTCATGCTTTGTTTATCTTGAGGAGGTAGGATAGTCTAGAAGCTAGTTAGTCATAGTTAAGATCTGTGGAAACCAAAGAAAAAGCTTAGCTACGGCGCATTGTGTTTATGCACCCTTGTGTCCTACCGCTGAGTAAAAAAGATAGGAACCTTAGTACGCCCTTTTTTACATAGAAAATCAGCAAAGAGAGATCTTCTTCTCTATAATCCGAAGAGCATGTACTAACACACTTGCAATAGCTGTCCGTTTCCAATAAGCACTCCAGAGGTGCTAATTGAAACGCCAACATACCTCTTCTTTTAAGGTTTTGCTTTATGATAAAGATACCTTGACATCCTTAACTGACCTTCATTCTCCCACTCCTTAACCGATAAAGATACCTTGCTATCCTTAACCGACCTTCATTATACCTCTCCTTTTAAGGCTTTGCATTTATGCTTTTGCATTTGGCTTGGGCAAGCAAGTTATTCCACTGATAGTTATTTATTGAGCTGTTTTGAAATTCTGCAAATGCTGTGATCTTTAAAATGCCCTTACCTTGTAAAACAAAATAAAAATTCACTTATTCAGAGAACTCTAGATATGTGCATGTCTAACATCACAATAATTGTCCATGAGCACAGGAACCTGAGAAGTGTGAAAGATTGCCCATCCGCTCCCATCAGACAAGATCAGTTGATGCCAGGCATAAAAACTGGCAATTCTCACCCCAAGACCTTTTCAGAAGTATAACCAAGAAAATCCCGACTCCTCATGGATGTTAGTTGGTTACAAACTCTGCTTTACAATAACCACCTAACTGAAGTCAGAGTCTGCTCCTTTCTAGCAGAAGAAAAGAGTAAGACAGATATAAAGAAAGAGATCTGCAGAGTTGTGTCCTGGCAGTTAGTAGCAAGTCCTAAATTATTGAAAGTCAAAGGTTTGAATGTATTATACAGGACTTAGTTGGAATAAACAGCAAAACCGACTTAGTATTGGTAACATCAAAAAATTCATTTGCTATTGTACAGGTATCAAACACATTCAAATTCACGGAAAGAGAAAGAGAACTTAGGATAACAAATTTTAAAATAAAGCTTATAGTTCAGCTAAACAACAGCACAAACAGAGACCAACACACATAAATCTTCTACTTATATGCGAGTAACATATCATCCAATGTAGTCAAATGGGATAAGCTCAATAAATATTCATCAGGGTTTCCATAATGGAACCTGTGATCAAATCTCCAAGAGACACGTTACATGTTTAGACATGTCCAAATTTTGAAAGGTGACTACCACATCTCATTCTAGGTGTGGTATACTTAAACGGATGAGTCCAGGTGCAAGTCCTGGTTGAATTTGAGCGAAGAAATACCCTTGATCATGGCATCTAAGCCAAAGGGCATCTCGTAAGAGGATTTATTATATCTATTAAAAAAAACTTTTCAATGTATGCTGCTCGTGGAATACGTTCTAACTTTTCTACTAAATAGATATGCAACAACACCCAATTAGGTAGGGCAACCCCTCTTGCTGGGAACAGAGAGCCGAGAACTTTGAGCTTCTTGTGTTCACAGGTGCAGCACGATCCCTCCAATGATTAGGTTCAATCCCGGGGTCACCTGGATTGCCTCGCATTCAGCAATTAATAGTTACTTCCTGCTGGAGAATCGCTCCACAGCCCAACTTTGAACTTGAACTTAGGTGTCGGGCTGGGTTAGAATTTTAGTGCTACACCTCACTGATTTAAAATCGGAAATAATCAAGCACAGACTACATTGCACACCACAAAGCAAATTTAACTGAGAATCACCAAGCACGGACTAAATGCAAAGGGGTTCGTGTTATATAAAGATCCAGAAGCAGCTATTTCTCATGTATTGAATGAATGAATGAGAGATTTAAAAGTATTGTATACCCAACAATTTTATTAAAAATCTGAACTTAACTGCGCATTACGGCCCATAAGTGACAACAACAAATAATCACATCCGAATGTGCCTGCTAACCAGCATTTATAGTTTGCAGTCATCTGCAATATGATTGAAGTAGCGGAGATGCGTTCTCTGTTTTATTCATTTTCTGAGAATGGTCCATTAACTCATTATTATAGTTGTTACATAGATTGCAGGAAATTTAGTATATGTGCAGTTAAAAATTGAAAATTAAAACAGTCGTATTAAGATTATGAAATATATAAAAGAAAACTTACCGAAGAGAATGCTATGGAGGACTGCGATCGCAAAATTTCTTGGGCTCCCTCGTTCGTACCAACTTGAGTTATAGGCATAGTAATCAGATATACGTTTAAAGGTCCGCATGAACTGTAGTAACGAATCTCTCACGATTCAACATAGAATAGAATAATAAAAAGGTATTAAAATTTAGGAGGTAATTTTTTGAAAATATTTGGGTTTATGGGGACTGTTTACTCACTTTTCTTCCTTTTTTAATGGAATATATAAAAAATTTACATTATAAGAAAAAGTGTTTGTCTAATCTTTCATATATCGTATTCTTGCTAGTTTTATGAAGTTTCAATAGTGTGATAATTTAATAGATTTTTGAAATTTTAATTTTAGTTTATTGATATTGATAATGATTTTCAAAGATATTCAATAGTGACACAATGAATATTAATCATAAAAAGAACTAGTTTTTTTGATAAGACATTCATTTTTATACATTAACATAATGAATGTGATAGTTAAGTTTTTAATGTTTTTTGCATTTATTGTTTTTTGGATCAAAAGTTCAAATTCAATTGTAATTTTCATTAAGATCATTTCCTCAATTCATTATTTAGAAATGATATTATAAATTGTTTAGATTTTTTATGTGTTTTTCTCTAATATGGAGTTATGTTTAGTAGTGTTCATGGATGAAGTCACACTTTTCTTCAACATTGTATTATATGAATGCTTCAACTATAGAGATATTTGTGGGTGTTTTAGCCTAAAACCTATCACTTGTAAATTTTTGCATAGAGGTTGGGATAAATTTGATTTAAGAATATTGTTCTTATACATTCATGTTCTATTGACAAAGATGAATTTGTCCATGCTTTGCAATTGTACATTGAAAAGTGATGATTTAGTTACACCATATTGTTCCCCATTGATGGACATTAAAATCATAGATAACATTATAAAATAGTTGGGTCTCAAATTGTGATTGTGTTAAGTTTAGTTGCACATGAACATCTAGGATTTTCACAAATTAAAACTTGTTGAAAAAACTTTATTCTTGGATAGGGGTAATAAAAAAAAGGCCAACACAAATACATTTTTTTTTAACTTGGAGAATCTAAAAGTTATATATATATATATATATATAATGCATGGAAAAATAATAATTTTCAATGAATTTTTTTTTTTAATAATTTTTTAAAGTCAAATTTAATCAAAATATCATAGTTTTTAGAATGTTTATTTTTTTCATCATTTAAAAAAATATACTCTTAGAGGAAATTCTCTTATCTAATGTTTTTAAATATATTATAATTTTTTTTAAAATTTCTAATCATCATAAGCATCGTGTTTGAGTATACCAATCTATTTGCACTAAAAAAATTAAAATCATAACAAAACCAATCAAAATATTAAAAAAAATAAAAATTGATTCTAAACTCTAAGCTCTATAAAAGAGTATATTTTTATATTTTCATGAAAATCCCATAGTTGAAGAAATCTAGAATTAAATTTAACTTTTTATTGAATTTTTCACAAAAGAGGGATTAAATTTCAATTAAAATATAGCAATTTAATAGTTTTGGGCAAAAAGATTTCATCCAAAGCTAGATAATTTTTGGTAAAATTATTTTTCTAGAAACTATCTTATTGATCAAAAGTGTGACATAGTTTTAAGTTTTTACCCATATGTCAATATCAACATCCTTGAGAAATTATCTAAAATTGAACTACTTTACTAAAAAGTCAAATTTTGTGCAAAGACTCATTGTCAAATAAGTAATTATCCAATATTCTTAAAGAAAAACTATTTAGCAATCAAAGAAAAATTATCATTGACTATTTGACTATTAAATGGTTTGATGGTTTTTCGCAATCCTTATCAATGGTGTGATTTAAGACAATAGTATAAAATATGCGTACAATTTACTTCAAAAATAATTTATATTCAACAAAACCGAGAAGGGTATGAGAAATTCATGAACTACAATGCAAGGTGAATGTATAAATCTATTGTTTTCATAGTAGTTGGAAACAAAAGCAATGATTTATTGTTTCATGGCAACATAAAAGCAGATAAATGGTACTCATAATTCATAATTATTTTAACATGAAAAACCTCTCATGTTATTACAAGTTCATAATTCATTATTAAATGACACTCACTAATCAATTTAAAAACTAACACTTGTTGTCTTCCTTTTTGTTTGGGCACTAGTTGTCTCTCATACTCTAGTAAGATGGGAAAACAAGAACTTAAAAGGATATAAATTTGTTAATCTTATGAATAATTCATAACCTATTCACCAAAGGCTTTGGTGTCCATTTGTGACTACCTTGTCTCTAAAAGTAAGGGCCAAATGAAAAGAAACTATTTAGACATAAATATCCTCAATCAAATATTTTTTTCCTATTCAATTATCAAAATTTTATCCATCTTCATTAAGATATGTATATATGTTTGTAATATAAATACACATATATATCAACATATTTCCTATATATACACCATTCTTATATATGGTAAAACACATAGAAATAATATGATGCAAGGATGTAGCTTGAACACCCTAAATCTATAACATGTCATTCTTTATAATAAATCTTTTTTTTTTTTTGAAAAAGATCTATGGGAAATTTACCATTATGAGCTTTGAATCATGATTATTTATAATTTGCATTATTGAATATTTTTGGAGCTCATATCCATACTTCCTTTTTGTTGGATTTTATGAAATTGATAAAGTTTTAGAAATCTAGATTTATTCCAATCAAATAGAACTATTTTCAAATCCTAAATCTATGAATAGTTTTCCCCTTCCATTCAAACAAAAAATTATGTAACTAGAAACTAAAAATTTGCACCACTGATTACTAAGTAAAGCATGAAGAAAACAAATCCATATTTATATGCCCAATATCCAAAACCATTATCACGTAATCCACATAACTAAACTTCTAGAGTGGATCCATTTATCTTTTCTTAGGAGCATTTGACACATCCTAGAAAGAAACCGAAGATTTTTATCCCTCTACTTGGGATAAATATTGTGTTATAGTTTAAAAATTGGGTAGTAATCCATTTTAGGTAACTAATGATTAGTGAACAACCAAGTGATTATAAATAACTCAATTATGGCTTAAGTAAACTAGACTATTGTTCACTTTAGATATAATGTTACATTTTAAATCAAGGTTGCTTAGGGATACTTCTTTAGACAGTTCATGGGGACACACACCCACCATAGGAATGTTAAATTTTTCATATTTGTCAATCTCTCGTTAAGCATAAAAGGTTAATTTTTCAACTTTATCATTGCACAACACTATTACTTTAGCTCATGTAAATTACTATAACTTATCAAAATCAAGTATCCACGTGTAACTGACTCATACCCAACCTATATAAATTACATTTAACAAAATTAATTTTATTAGATCAACTTTTCCATTTAAAAAATAATGTGGCCCAAAGGAAAAATATATATAAATGTTAAACACCAAAGAGTTAAATCTTCATTTTAAGCCCCAAATTGGAAAGAGATTATGCTTCCAAAATATTTGAAAAAATATTACTCTTAAGGAAAATATACAAGCAAATCTAATAAGTATACATTCCAATTAATATAAATCTAGTAAACACCATTTGCACTTCATCTTTGAAGAAAATTTGCATGTATCTCACATGGCTTAGCATGTGGTCTCTCAATGCACGTGTTCTAAATAAATTTATAGACAAGGCTTAATTTGTGGTCTCTCAACGTATGTGTTCTAAATTAATTGACTAAAACCTAAATATATGTCATGAATTATATTGTTATACTACATAATAGAAAAGCTCCAAAAAGGGGGAAAGAAGAGCCTTGAGCCCATAGTGAAGGGGGATATGAGACACAAAGGGGAAAAAACATGTGCCCATGGTGTTATTATATATTATTATGTGTACACAAGTGTAAATGAGGCTCTAAGGAACCATGTGTAGTAGTGAGTTACCTTTAATTTTCTTAGGGTATTAGAAATTGTTAAATGGAACATCAATTAATCATTTGAGTAACTTCTATGTGAGATTTGGTTACTAATAGAACACCCTCCCTCATTGTTAATTTTTGGAATATTACCCACTTTGGAGCATAATCATCACATAATCATATTTGTCTACATAAGACCACACAACATGGTAATCTTAGAAAGAAAGGTCTTGTGTTTGATATGCTCAGGAATATGATAGTAACAACTTATTAACAACTTCTGGGTGCATGAACAAAATATTTTTGTGCCTAGTATCAAATCAAAACTCATAATCCAAATTGCATGTCATAAATGAAAGTAAAATATGAAATGAGTTATAGAGAAAAAAATAAAATTCAAACATACAATTATTAGAAGATCATTGTTGTCACTAAATAGGTTATCAAGGCTTAAGTTTTTTGGAGAATGGCAAGATCTAAAAGCATGAAACAACCTTCCACTAGTGAATAAAATATGAGCACAATAGTATGCCTATCAATATAAAAAATGAAGAGTGTAAAATGCAATGAGAAACATTGCACTTATAGGCAAGGTGGATGAGGTGAGAAGGTAAGAGACAATGATTAACTACCCCACCAAATTTGCAACACTTGTGAGATCACTTGACAAGTGTGTGAGCAAGTGGAAAGTATGCATGTAATAAGTATCTCAAGTGATGAGGACATAAGTCTCAACCATATAAAGTGAGACAAAAGTATGAAATAGACTAATTAAACTTAAGCTATAAGTGTGAATAGTGTTAGAATTGTGAAAAACCACAAACCACAAGCCACAAGATCAAACAACGAACAAAGACACCTTCCACACAAGAGATTTGCAAAAAATGTGCAATATTCCTCAACAAGAAAAAGTTATAGAAGCAAGAGACTATCAAAAGATATGAAAGCTCGAGAGATAATTACAATGAGGGTTGAGTGCTATATAGGAGCAAAACCCTAAAAGAATAAAATCACTCCTAAGTTTAGCTTAAGTGCATGAGAATAAATTAGACTACTAATCAATTAAAGGTTAACTGATTATTAACTAATGCATGATTACTCTAACACCCCCCCTTAAGATGAACTTAGGGAGTAGCTAAAAACCTTAAAAATAAGAATTCATGGTGGGTCCCGATAAACAAGGCCTAGTGAGGTACCCATGTACAAACAAAAGATCTCTCAACATTGGAGAAAAGGAGAAACAACAGTGGGAGAAAACTCCTCTCCAAAAGAGAGAAAAGCAATTAAAGGACTGGAAAAGCCTCCAAATCAAGGTGTGAAGGACTAAGAAGCCTCCACCAAATAATGTCCTAAAAAAGAGGAACATGTAGAACATCACAAAAGCACATAGAAGTTGTAGATTGTTGTTGAATGAAGATTGATATAGTGTTGAAATGAAGAACCTCCTCTTATAAAAATGATGATCAGGATCAAGATAACAAGAATTTGAATGAATGCCCTCAATGACACTACTCAAATCAGATGGAAAACAAAGACAAACATCTGGAAATCAAATATATAAATTTTAAGATCAAGGAGACTGTAATCTGCATGAGTGTCCCCAATGACACTACCCGAATCAGATGGCAGAAAAAGGAAAACAAAGTCGAAGATACAGGTGGTACATGAATCTGCATGAGTGACCTCAATGACACTACTCAACATGCAAGATGCAAGTCGAAGATACAGGTACCAAATAGTTTGAAGAATACTGATCACAAGAGAGACAATAATATGTGTGAGTTTCCCCAATGACACTACTCGAATTCGATGAAAAATAAAGGCAAAACATATGGAACTCAAAGATACAAATAGTACAAGAATCTGTATGAGTGACCAAAACGACACTACTCAACATGCAAGATGTAAGTTGAAAATACAAGTAACCAATAGTCTTTAATCAAATGAAAATGAAAGGCTACCTCCAAAAATAGGAATGCAAGAGTGTCCATATGGTAAATTATTTTTCTCCATGAAATGCATGTAACCAACTGTTGATATATGTTGCATTTGAAAGTACATAGGAACGAGAACTGGATACATAGATCACTCAAAAGTGAAACTAAGGAAGCATTAGCACCAATAGTAGAAACACCCCATAATGTTGAAAAGGGAGAGCCAAGATAGGTACACTAAAATTGTGTGAGTCCAAGAAGGGCATGTAGGAGAAACAACCTGCAAATAAAATGGTATGCAAACTAACGCACACACACATGAGGCAAGAATCAATGGGATTCACTGTTGTCATGGAAGGGACACTCACTTGATAAAGGTGTGATGGAAAACCAAAGGCAAACATCAACCCCCCCATGGCACTTTATATCATTGTGCGATTACAAAAGGCACAATAGGATGTGCGAGATCCCCAAAAATTATACGCCAGAATGACACTTTATTTGAATATGTCTATAAAAGAGAAAGTGCATAAAAAATATGTCTACAATGCCCAAATAGGATATAATACTGAAAATACATATAGAATAGCCAAAAATGAGTCATCCCACACAAACAAAAAGTTCCTAGGAGCTACAACTTCCAAGCAATTCGCCAAAGTGTGAAAACACAAAAACTAAATAAAATGTACTTGGAAAGTAATCTGAGAAAAGTGCATGGATGGAATTGAAGAGCTCAGAAAGATGGTTCCAACATCGCTAGAATTGTGAAAAATGGAGAAACTGGTCAAAATTTATGAGCTCGGGACTAAAACTAGCACCTCTAACTTCAACAGGCTATAGAATGCACCAGAAGAAAAATGAAAAATTAAGTGATGAAACACACCATTGAAAAGTGGGTAAAACCATCTTTTCGATGATATCTTGTTTGCCAAAAAATGATATCATACGCCCAAGTTATGGCCAAAAGAAGAAAAGACCTATTTTAGGGAAAAAGAGGGTTTTGAAGAGGCCAAGGTGGTTGTCCATATGGCTAACATCAGCATCCATATAGATGATGTCATGTTGATGTCACTAAGAATATTCAAAGAATATTCCTTTTATGCCAGCAAAAAATCTGGTGCCAGCAAAAAATTCGATTGTCAGAAAACTGAAAAACATTGACAGAAAATTTTGTCATCTCTTGGATTATTCGGTTTGGTCTCCGAAAAAATGCAGTCGCCAATTTAAAACAAATGTTTGCCAAAAAAAATGGAGGTTGCCAGCTGGAAAAGCTCAAAAAGTAGAGAATTTTGTAATGTTGCCGCTGAAAATCTGCATGCACCGGGAAAGAAAAATGACAAAGTTTGTCAGACGGTGAATTCTTGTCATCGGTCTTGAAACCCCCACCAGGCATATGAACTATTGATGGGGAGAAGGTGGTCATTGGGGAGGAAGGTTAGTGGGTGTAGAGGAAGTCACTTCCCTTAAATGTTGTCAGCCAAAGCTTGACAACTCTAATACGGGTCATATGTGGGTCCAAAAATCAAAACACCTATGCTATAAAAAAAGCCGCCTCAAACAAATTTCAACCTTCCCTTTCATTTTTTAATGATTTTTTCTAAATTTTTGAATTTAAAAAAAATATCCAAAAAATAAAAAAGCCACACTTTTGAAAAAAAAAATGATTTTCGTGCACAAGGGGGCATATAGAGGCCATACGGCCCCTGTGCAAAAAAATTTTGCCTCAGAAGTTCCTGACGTCGAAATAGGGAAAATTTATAGTCAAAATTCATGGAATCGGCCTCCTAAGTGCAACAGTGAGGTCCTTTTTGTGCCAAAATGCACCGAAAACGTAGCTACCCTTCGAATCTAGAAAAAAAACGATTGCTTCAAACCCTCGCAAATCTGACCTCAAGAGTCCAAATCAGGCCAAAAAAAGCCAAATCTGACTTTTTCGATAGTTTAGAATCCAAAGGTGAGGTACCAGAAAATGCCCACCTCCAAAATTTACAAAAAAACAAAGGGGATTCCAAATCTGAAGCCTATAACACATTGAAGAAAAAATCTCATAAATCAAGAAGGGGTTCGTTGAATTGAGGCTCTGATACCATGTTAGAATTGTGAAAAACACAAGCTATAGGATGAAACAACGAACAAACACACTTTCCATGCAAGAGATCTGCAAATAATATGTGCAATATTCCTCAACAAGAAAAAATAACAAAAGAACCTCAATAAACTTCAAGGAAAACAAAAGTCTTCAAAGGTTGAGAGTTCAAGAGTAATTCTCCAAAGAGATAATACAATGAGGGTTAAGTATTATATAGGATCAACCCTAAATGATAAAGGGATTAGATCAGGATAATTGTCAACATCACATGCAATGAGATAAAATGATCTAATAATAGCTCACTTCAATTAACATAAAAATGCACTTAGTTAACTTAATAAAGAACTCCTAGGTTTAGCTTAAGTGCATGAGAATAAATTAGAATAATAACCAATTAAAGGTTAATTAATCATTAGCTAATGCATGATTACTCTAACAAATAGGTCAATCCTAGAAAGGTGATCAACTAACTAGGTGAATAATGACTCTATTTACACTAACACCCCCCTTAAGTACAAATTACAGAGTAATGTATGCAAGATGATGAGCCTCGACTACTAGGCTATGTTAGGTAGTCATGTACACATTTCTCATAACTCAAACCATCATCAATGTCAGCAAAACCAAAAGAAGAAAAGTAATATGATCTAGAATCATGATCAACATGACCCGTGGCAATGATGTCTCTACTTTGCAAATCTTTGATGATCATAGAATGTGGTTTGAACTCAACTATTTTTCCTATACAACTATGTGTAATCTTATAAATGGAAAGGATATTATTGGATAAGGAACATACACAAATTACATCATTGAATGTTCCTTCTCCAATAACAATAGATCCTTTTCCAAGAGATGGCATATAAGTGTTATTTGCCATCAATATTGGTGGGAATGTACAAGGCTCAAATTTTGAAAACAATTCCCTAGATGTAGCCATATGGGGTGATGACTTGGAATCAAGAATCCACTTGTTTGATGTGTTTTTTGCATAATCAAAGAGCGCCATACCCTTATTCTTATCCTTTCTTGAATATGTGAATGATGCGGATGGAGAAAACAAGAACCACCTATCCTAGATGTAGGCAATCAAATTTGATTTTTTTGAATAAGATTCCTCAAGTCATCAATTTCCTTTTTATAACATTGGTGTTCTTCATTCACTGGTTTCTTACAAAAAGTACATTTGGGCTTCTCCTTAGAAGTTTTCCCTTTTGATGGGGATATGAATCCAATGGAATCTCTAAGTTTGATACCTTAGCCTGATACTTGTTTGTTTCTTTCTCTTAGATGATTGAAAAACTAATGTTTGACTTTTTGAAGAGGTGATAACATCCATAGAGATTAACTTATTGTGTTCTCATGCGAGTCTATCACAAAACCACTCAAAAGAAGGCATTGTAAATTTTGTTCCAAGAGAATCCATTGTTAGTAGAAAGAAGCAAAGATTTGATAAGGACCTTTTAGCTTTGAAAAAACCAAGAAGACACACTATTTGTTTGTTTTTGTTTTACCATAATCCTTAAGTCAAGAAAGTAAAGACTTAAACTAGATAAAGAAATATTTAATAGATGGGAATGAATTAGCAAACATTGTTGTTTAAATTCAACATCCAATTGTAGTATTTTGAACTCATCAACTATACCAAAGAGATATTTAAACTTGTCCCACATTTGCTTAGGAGTTGTACATTCTACAATATAAAATTAAAAGTCAGAAACATGGAGACCAATGATTCCCATTTCCTCATATAAATTGTTATGATAAACAAATTGTTCAAAATATTTCTAAGTAAATTGTATTTTTTGTCCATTAACCATTTGTCATAAACCCTTAAATTGAAGAATTTGTTGTACTTTAACTTTTCATGTTTGGAAATTATGTGGTGTTAGCAAGTCAATTTTAAGATCCACAATGCACACACAACAAGGCACTCCAATTGTACCTTAGAAAACCACCTAAAATTGTGTTATATCTAAATGTTGATTGCCTAGGATGCAAAACAAGAATTACAAGCTTTCTTCAAGTTTGGAAGTCTTCGTTTATAGATTATGGAGATTTTTACAAATATAGAAAAAATAGGCTTTCCAAAACTGAATTTTGAATAAAAATATGAAATACTTACAAAATTCTAGATAATAAATTTAAAAAAAATATCATTTTTTTACAAATGAGGTGAAAGTTATGCCTTGTCAAAAACTACACAAATTACAATTATTTTGAAGGTTGAAAAGTAGATTTAAAAAGTATAAATTTTAAATCATCTTGATGCTAAAGTGTTAGAGACAAAACCAACTTCTTGTCGACTATTTACACTTAAAAAAATATCTTCCCATTTGCAAGTTAGGGCAAAACAAAAAAAAATGCTCCCTTTGCAAGCAATTTGTTGTTTAGCTAAAAATCAACTAATGTGTAGAGTACAATAAATGCTAAAATTAATGATTTTAATCACTGAAAGAAGAAAAAATGGTTTTGTTGCACAATAAAATCTCAACTACGAAAAGTTACCATTGCCATGAGGGAATTGACCAAGTTTTCTTGAAGATTCTTGGATCTACATGCCAAGTAGGAATGAGTTGTTGAAGTGAATCTCGAATCAAGTGGCGTGGAGAGTGGAGTTGTTTAGAGATATAACTGCCATTTACTAATTATTTGGAGGTCATTGTAAATAAAATTTAATGTTTGTAGGATTGTGGAGAAGCTACCTATGAAGAGGTCACGTTGCAGGAAACCCTTGCTAGATGCCAAACCTAGAATTCACTGGCCCAATGGGGATGTGGTGGGCATGAGGTGGAACTAGTTATGTAGGGAAGTTGACAATGAAGAAATTTGTTGATATTATTGATCAGGTCTAATGTTGAGCAGAGAAAATTGTTGAAACTTTCTTCTAAAATATGCAAAGAGACCTATTATTTGGTCTCACAACATGCCCCATATCTCTTTAGTAGAATTAGGACCCATGCCTTAAGAAGCTATTGCTTATAACACCATGAGGTACAACAAAGGCTTATAAATGAATTTTTTTGATGGAAATTGAAAAGTATGGTCAAAAGTGATGTTGGTTACATGTTGAAATAATTTAAAGCTGGAAAAAATGGAGAAGTTTTAATTTTCAAGAAATGAGAGTCTTATGGAATCAGACGTTGCAGCTAGGGTTGAATGTCCAATAAGTTAACATATTTTGTACTAGTAATAGTTCCAAAAACTTTAGGGAAACTGATTGTAACCCGATAAGGTCCATATTGTCAACTCATTCCTTCATAATCAATTAGACTTGCAATTTGTGTAAGTTGGAAACAATTCACAATAAAACAAGGTTACAAAGCTTACTAAACTAGATAAAGGACATTTGGTTCTTAATTCAGGTGCCAATGTATAAGGAAATCTTGATTAAGGTAAAAGTAATAAATAATAATGATTAATAAACCCGATGGTATATTTGGTTACCAATATGCAAGGATAACTTTAAGAATGCCCCCCTTGGCAAAGGTGTAAAATCTTAGCGAATCTTGTATACTTCCTGATAAAAATATTAATTTTATTGGCGATTTTTTTTGTTTTTCGGGAAAAAATCTTAATTGGCGAATCTTTTGTAATCACTAGAAGTCTGTGGAAAATCCTGGCAAAAAGCAATTTTTTTAAAACCAATAAAATATTTTCATTGGCGATTAAAACCTATTTTAAAACCAATAAAATATTTCCATTAATGAATTAAACATGTTTTCAAACCAACAAGATATTTCTAATGGCGAATTAAAGTTGTGCTAAAAATAAATAAAAAAATTGTTGGCGATTCAAAAATGTTTTCAAACCAAAAAATTATTTTCATTGGCGAATTAAACCATTTTTCAAATGAATAAAAAAAACCATTGACGAATTAAACATAATCTCAAACCAATGAAAAAATTCATTGGTGAAATAAACTAGTATGCCAATAATAAATCATAGCATGGGTGGTGAAAATATCAAATGCTACATATTGTTCTATTCCAGGATAAATTTTCCACACATCCAAATTCCTTCATAAAGTGTCTGGAATGGGGACAAGTGTCAACATATTCATAATGTTTGAAGCCAGATGTTAGCGCAAATCAATATAACCCACGACTGTTCGATGAATTTTCAATGGATGACTATAGTTGCATTCTAGAAGAAAATTTATGAAGCAATAGAATTGCAAATTCAAACCTCTGAAATAACATTAGAACCATTAGATTTCAAAAAATCAATGGTTGACATTTTATTACTTATTAAATCGCTTAAAGTCATGACATCCAAAATAATATTTTATCGTTGACTGGCTACCGGCAGTTGAAGGTTGCTTAAGTTATGAATTAAGCCTTTGGAGTCATCGTGGTGATTGACCCCTCGACCTAGGCGATTATTGGTTTCGTGGAGTATCAAAGCTAGGTGACAAATATTTTCTCACAAAAATCAACAGTTGAGATCAACGATTAATGATTGGGTGGCTCCCACACACTCACACTGTTGAGAAGGTGATGTCATCAATTTTCTGTGGCAATGTAGGATTGTGACATCTATCCTCAGTTCATTTTCAATAAATGTCATGCCTCCAACATATACCGCTCCATCGAAGGGACCCTTAATTATCTATCATCAATATATGTCTTTCCTCCCGATATATGTATTTTTTGTTTGTCAGGTTTTCGAAGGGACTCAGGAAACTGTCTCTTTGATATTTCGTTGTCACTTCAACATAATTACAAGCTCGTCATATTGATACTTTCAAAGCTGAGGTTGTGAATTTTATTGTTTTAATGCACATCATCCCATCTAAGGGACTCCAAAATATTTTCTCTCGACATTTTATTTTGTCCTCGATGATGTCTCATCGGATTATCGAAGGGACCATGAAATAAATCTCTTCGACATAGTGTAGTCTCCCCAACTTGAGATATTTTATACTTCTAATTCAATAAGTATGAGCCTGCTAGAACAATGATTGTGGGAAATAAGGTAGTAAGCAATAGGTTTTTAATGAGATAATGGTAAGATGTGTTTTATTATTGGCTCAGGGTTAAAAAATTTCAAGGGTAAGCTTATGTATATTTTGACAATTGGCTTAGGTGTTTATGCATTATTGAGGCATATATGATGATTTTTGGATTTGTATGGGATTTTTAATGTCAGTTAGACCTAAAAATTCCAACCGTTGATCTTACAGTGAGATGGCCCGTCGAACGGCTCATATTGAGTCAAACTAATTTGAAAATTTGACCATAGATGACTATTATCACTGACCAATCATATTATGTCATGTGGATCTTTTTCCAAGTCATCCAACGGGCTCCACTATCCTCACAAGCTTTAAAAATGGCTACATGTTAGCTCCCCTCTTCCCCTCTGGGATTAACCCATGCACATCTTATGGCAAAGGGATGGTGGGGAGTAGCCAAAATTAAATTCAACACCCTCAACGTGCATGCTCTTTACCTTTCAAGTCATCTTCCTTAGTGCATATGCTTCGGATCTGACAAATGACTAGATTATAACATATCGTCTTTCAACTAACCATGTGCTCAATTAACTCTTTAGTAGCCTGAGAGTTAAGGCTCCATAATACTTATGTTGAAGTATTTCAAAAATATTTCCCATGCAATTATAGTTCCTTTGATGGCTTGGATTGCGCCACATGGCACCTCCTCGCTTCCTCGTTGAGAGATAAGAGATGTTTGTGGGTCCCTTGTGGGCCAGCAAGGAATGGTCAGGATCAACCCATGACATCTCATCACCACTGTTGATCAGTTAAAACCTAGCACTCAATGCCTTCACATGCTAATGGGTCCCATTTGAAAGAAAGGACACACATCACCCACTCACCATCCTGTTGGAAATTTTTAATGAATATTAAAACACAACGAGGAAGAGGGGAACGATCAGGATCAAATCAAATGATCCAATCACCACCGTTAAAAGTTTCAAAGTTGCATGTGAAATTTTTTAGTAACTTGAAAGGGGGGCTCGACTAGGTCAACAAGAGATGGGGGACGTAAACTTATGGCCAAGACTTTAGACCAACGACATAATATTAAACCCTCTTTAAACAATGATGCATAATATTTCCCAGTGACCGAAAGAACAACAAGACTAGGTGAAGGGGTCGGTAAACTGAACAAGCTCAATGACATAAGTTCAAACTAATACGACTGAGAACCAATGGTAACAAGTCAATGTGAAAATATAAGAAATAGAGGTAACGGCTAGGTTTCTTTGAATAAATGGAGGATAAACCCTAAACCCTAGGCCTAAAACCCCCACAAACGAACCGGGTAAAATCACATAGGCATCCAACCACAGTTTCAAATCAATGGAACATAAAAAAAATTGA